>CM040122.1:443152839-443435174 GCA_022559845.1 Amorphophallus konjac
TTGTGGACTTGCCAGAGGATTACGGGATCAGCTCGACTTTCAACGTCTCGGATCTCGTCGCTTATAGGGACCCTGCGGTGATACCCAGTGAGCCCTTTGAGCCGTCTCCACCCATTGTGAGTGACACCACCCTAGAGTGTCCACCTCCAGCCTTGTTACCTCAGCAGCGAGAGCAGATAGAATGTATACTAGACGAGCAGGTGACGACTACTCGAGGCGGAGTGTACCAGTGCTACTTGGTGTGTTGGAGGGGACGTCCCGCGTCCGATGACACCTGGATTATCCGGGCAGAGCTATAGAGGATAGATGAAGATCTGCTGGATCGGTACCAGAGCGACCCGGACCCTTACTCGACGGGGTCGAGCTTCTCCCACCCGGGGAGAATTGGTGAGGACACCAGAGCACGAGTACGGCCCGACTCAGCGAGCCGTCGGTACCGGACCCGCAGCACGACTCGGTCGACATCGACATCGTTGTGGCTGGGCGACAGTATGGAGTCCCTACCTGAGTGTTGATATTTTCTTTATGTTTATTATGAGTGTATTGGTGTGTATTTATTTGAGTATTTATGCGTGTAATGGGTCAAGGTTGTAAAATGGGTTACACTTCATGTAAGGAGCCCAATTTCCAAATTGGGCCTCCGAACTTTTAGGAGCCCAATTGGGCCTCTCTCTCCCTTGTGGGCTTCTACACATGTGGGCCCAAAAGGCTGGTCCAAGGCCCAAGATGGGCTTCTAGAAGACTTGGACCATTGGACCAAGGAGACAAAGGTAGAGGATGCCCCCTCCTTGTCCCCCATGCTTGTCTCCCACCTACCCTTGACCAATGTTAGTGGGTGTCCTTTGGAGTTAGTGGATGTCCTTTGGTGTTAGTGGATGTCCTTGGGTCTAGATCTAGGGTTTTAATATATATAGCCTCTTGTTGTATTTTGGTGGAACTAATGAGAAAATTTGAAGAGAATATTGCTTGGTGCACACCCCCCTCTCCTCTTGAGTTATTGAGTGTTCTTCCTCCTCCCACCTCCAATCTCCTCTAGATTTGCTCCTAAATCTTCTATCTCCCTCAAATCTCTTCTTCTTCTCTTCTTCTTCTCTCTATTGTAAACGTTCACCGCCACCGCCGCCGCCGTTCGTGCCGCCGTTGAGTCACCACGAGCCGATCTTCATCATGCTATCCCAAACTCGGAGTTACAGGACAGCAGCTCAGTAAAAGGGTTGGTACGAGAGATCCGACCGTTGGATCGTCGCGAAACTTTGAGGGTAGGTTCCCCCCATCAGATTCCATTCCCAGTTCAATTTTTAGGTCGATCAGAGCCCATTTTCTGCCGTTCCCATCCACCTGTTCATCTTCCCCAAAGTCTGCATGTGTGCAGATCTACGAGATAGATCTTGGCATCCGAATTTTCTCACCCCTCAAATGTTGTCCAAATTTCACAAAGGAGCTATGTGCGTCTCCGTCACCCTCCCCTCTACCCACCATAAAAATCACGGGTCCTAATTCGTCCATTAGATCCTCGGTCAAAGCCCTTGATCAGGGAGGTTAGGTTCTGTCCAGCATGTTCTGTATTTCGGGACAGTGTGCTCAGTCCACTTGCAGTCATTTTAATTTCAAATTCAGCCATTGGATGAGTTTGGACTTCCAGTATGTCGTAGGATTTTGAGTCCCCTTTCCAACGGTACCCTTTGTGCCCCGATCCAACGTCGGAATTGAGCGTACCAGCGGATCTCGTCGGAGCGCGCAGATCTGGACAGAAACACAGCTGTGGGACAGCATTGGGAGATAATTCCCAAGAAATCGCCCGCCTCCACTCCGGCGACCGCCGCTCCCGGGGATCGACCCGGGACACTGCAGGAGCGTCCCCGTCAGTCGCTGTAGCCAGGAGCCACCCCGGACGCCGCCGTACCAGCAGCGGGTCCCACGTACCATCCGGTGGGCCCGAGTGAACGGAGCTGAACCGGCCGACCGCGTTCGCCCGAGCGCCATCGACTGCTGCCCGCCAACCTGAGATTGGTGCTCCCGGATCCCACGTGTCGCCTGTTACCTCCCTGCATGGAGTGGGCTTAGCATTATTTCTGTAATTATTAGTTATTTCTGTACCGGGAGTTCCGGATCTCGGCCGGGAAGTCTTCCCCACGCCCCGAGCGTGGAGGTACACTCGCCACCCCCTTTTTGTCGTATTTGCTTAGCTAGTATACGTTCTAGATGCCGCTGCATGTGAGTAGGTTACTTTCCTAGCTAGCTCGCGATACATCACCGCTGTGAGTTGTGAGTGCGAGACCCGTCCCACGACTCGTTCCGAGCGTGAGAGTAAGCCGACCACCCGAGACTCAAAGCCGGTTACTCAACCGTGCAGATCGTCGCACTTCCCTCGATGGGGATGACCGTGAGTTAGCACTTCTTGTTTAGGGCACATCGCCTCTTCTGGAGCTCTTTAGGTGCCGCATTGTATCGTTGTTGCTGGTCGTGTCGTCCAACCCGTCGCGTCGTCCTATAGAGTCCAAGGTCGCAACTCATCCGCGTCGAGTCTCGTAGTCGTCCCGCATCAGAGCCCTTGCGAGCTCCGTGACGGCCGTGGCCGGAGTCAGGAGCGTGTGGCCCTACCTCCGAGGACTACAGGCTTAGATATTTGGATGGCTGGCGGGAGACTTTGGATAAAGTTGACCGCCTGTACGCCGGCAGAGGGGTCCTGCTCCTTGAGCCGGACAGGTTCCGTCCCTAGAGGGACGAAGGATCTCCCTGTACTTGCCTTTTCTGCTTATTGGCCTTGACTCCTTTGTCGTTCGTCCTGCTTCCATGATATGTGACTGCTCCTCTTTTGCTCTTTGACTCGTTGGTGCGTGATGGGATGTTTCCTGTTGCTTGAGCATCTTCCTTCCGGCGGGATGGAGCGTATGATGGCGCGGGAGCCGTTTTCCCCTCTTCCACTCGGCAAGCTTGGGTGGAGGCATCTTCCCGAACCGAGGGGAAGACTCTTCTGCTTGAAGAAGGCTGCAGGCGGGGTGGGAGGACGTGCTTGCTAGTTTGCAAGCATGGCCAGTGTGCTACACCGGCCTACGTAATGTGTGGGCCTTGTTGCTCCAGTGTCCGCCATTGGTGGGGTCATGTAGGCCTGTTGGTTCCCTGTAATGGGTAGGCCTTGTTGCTCCACTGCCCCCTGTTCGACCAGGGGTGGTCGGAGCAACCGACCTAGTTTTCCTGGTGCAAGTCTTCTACCAGTGAAGCCCTTTGTTGGTCTAGGGGGTTTGTCCCTCTTCTCTGGCATAGGTGGCTTCATTGTTGGCACCCTTCCACAAAACAAAAATGGGTGCTAGGTGTCCGCTCAGGGGCTCAGCATGGTTGTTGGCGGAGGACGGTGCCCGGGAAGTGAACTACTGGAGTTGCACATCACCATGATCAAGCATGTTTTGTCTCTCCACGTACTTGTATATTGCCCGTGTGAGGGTTACTTGTCGATCTCTGGCAGCTTGTATTTGGACTAAAAGAATAAAAATTCTTTGATTTGAGTCAACGTTCATTGTGTACCTTTGTTGGAAGACTTTGGCATGATTCTCCCACGTGCATGTTCTGTGGTGTTTGCGCCTCCATTTGTTTGCTGCCATCGTTTTTGAGGAGAGCGGTGCTCGCCTCTAGGAAAACCCTAGGTTACCTTTTCGTTTTCAAGGGGAGCGGTGCTCGCCTCTAGGAAACCCTTAGGTTGCCTCTTCGTTTTCAAGGGGAGCGGTGCTTGCCTCTAGGAAACCCTTAGGTTACCTCTTCGTTTTCAAGGGGAGTGGTGCTCGCCTCTAGGAAACCCTTAGGTTACCTCTTCGTTTTCAAGGAGAGCGGTGCTCGCGTCTAGGAAACCCTTAGGCCACCTCTTCGTTTTTAAGGGGAGCGGTGCTCGCCTCTAGGAAACCCTTAGGTTACCTCTTCGTTTTCAAGGGGAGCGGTGCTCGCCTTTAGGAAACCCTTAGGTTGCCTCTTCATTTTCAAGGGGAGCGGTGCTCGCCTCTAAGAAACCCTTAGACCACCTCTTCGTTTTCAAGGGGAGCGGTGCTTGCCTCTAGGACACCCTTATCGTTTTCAAGGGGAGCGGTGCTCACCTCTAGGAAACCCTTAGGTTACCCTTTCATTTTCAAGGGGAGCGGTGCTCGCCTTTAGGAAATCCTTAGGTTACCTCTTCGTTTTCAAGGGGAGCAGTGCTCGTCTCTAGGAAACCCTTAGGTTACCCTTTCGTTTTCAAGGGGAGCGGTGCTCGCCTCTAGGAAACCCTTAGGTTACCCTTTCATTTTCAAGGGGAGCCATGCTCGCCTCTAGGAAATCCTTAGGTTACCTTCTCGTGATATGTAGGTAAATTACCTTGGTGGAGCCCAGCTGGTGACGATTTACTGGAAGTATTTCCTGAGGTTGACGGAGTTCCACGTCCTGGGTACCTCTCCCCCCCCAGCGTCACTAGCATGTACGCTCCTTTGCCGACTGTTTCCGCTACCCTGTACGGGCCTTCCCAGTTTGGTGCGAGCTTCCCTGGGGCTCCTCTTGGGTCAGCCACACTTGCTCGTCGTAGGACCAAATCTCCAGGGAGGAAATGTCGTTCTTTAACTCAGGCATTATAATATTGAGTCAGCTTCTGCTAGTATGCTACGAGCCTTACTTGTGTGCTTGCTCTATCTTCCTCGAGCAAGTCCAAGTTCTCTCGCATTGCTTGGTTATTTCTGGCTTCGTCGAAGTGTCCCACTCGTAACGTGGGGTTCGATATCTCTACTGGTACCACTGCCTCAGCACCGTAGGCAAGGTGGAAGGGTGTCTCCCCGGTGGCGGCTCTAGCGGTGGTTCGGTGGACCCATAGGATGCTTGGGATTGAGTCTACCCACGAATCGCCCGCTTGGGCCAGCCAGGTCTTGATGCCGTGGAGGATTGTTCGATTGGCGTTTTCTACCACCCCGTTAGCCTGGGGGTGTCCCACCGAAGTGTAGTGGTTCCAGATCCCTAGTTCCGAGCATTTCTCCTGGAAAGCCGTGCTCGCGAACTATCTGCCGTTGTCGGTTGTGAGAACCCTTGGTATCCCAAAGCGACAGAAGATGCTTCGCAGCACGAACTTCCATGTTGCTTAACTCGTGATCTTCCCCAATGGTTCTGCTTCGATCCACTTGGTGAAGTAGTCTATGGCGACTAGGAGGAATTTCTTCCTCCCTTGCGCCTCGGGGAAGGGACCTAGTATGTCCACCCCCCATCGAGCGAAGGGGCGAGGTTCCATCAAGGTGTGAAGCTGTATAGCCGGCTGATGGTGTAGGTGAGAATATCTCTGGCACTGTGGGCACCTCCGGACATACTCGAGGCAGTCTTGTTGTAAGGTGGGCCACCAGTATCCCTGTCGAATAAGCGTTCGAGCGAGTGCTCGTCCTCCTACGTGGCTCCCGCAGAGCCCATCGTGGACCTCTTGGATGGCTTGACCGTCTTCCGTGGAGAACAAGCATTTCAGCAATGGAGTTGAGAGGGACTGGCGGTACAATCGGACGTTCACCATTGCGAAGTGGGCTGCTCTTGCACGCGTGCGCCGGGCCTCTGCGCGGTCGCTCGGGAGCTGTTGTCGGAGGAGGAAGTCCAAGAGAGGGTCCATCCAGGAGGGCTCGTAGTCGATTGCATTTACCTGGGGTGTTGGTTCGTCTATGCTCGGCACCGATAATTCCTCTATCAGGACCGACCTTGAGTTGGAGACCGCGGTGGCTGACGCCAGACGAGATAGGGCGTCTGCTCGGACGTTCTCTCCTCGCGGGATGTGGACCACCTCGAAGTGGGAGAATTCGTTCGCCGCTGCCTTGGCCTTCTCCAGGTATTTGATCATGGTCGGTTCGCGCGCCTCGAACTCTCCTCGGACCTGGTTGGCAATAAGCATGGAGTCGTTGTACGCTTGTACGCTGGACGCCCCCAACTGTTTTGCCATACACAGCCCTGAGAGGAGTGCCTCGTACTCGGCCACATTGTTCGTAGTTGGGAAGTTGAATCGCAAGGCGTACTGGAGCTCTAATCCTTCGGGTGAGAGCAAAACCAATCCCGCTCCGCTGCCCGCGGCACAGGATGATCCGTCGACGTATAGCTCCCATGTAGGTTCTGAAGGTTGCTCGAGTGAGTCCTCAGTGAGTATGGTGCATTCGGCGACGAAGTCGGCGAGGGCCTTAGCTTTAATGGCGGTCCTTGGGCGGAACTTGACGTCGAACTCTCCTAACTCGATCGCCCATTTGATCAGCCTTCCCGAGGCGTCGGGGTTCTGGAGAATTTGTCGCAGCGGCTGATCGGTGAGGACGATGATGGGGTGAGCTAAGAAGTACGGTCATAGCTTGCGAGCAGCCGTAACGAGGGCCAGGGCGAACTTTTCAGTTCGCGAGTACCGGAATTCCGGTCCTTGCAACGCTCGGCTGACATAGCAGACGGGTTTCATGGTCCCTGCCTCCTCTCGTGTGAGCACAGCACTCATTGTGCTTGGCGTCACAGAAAGGTAGAGGAGTAGCTGCTCTCCCTTTTATGGTTTGGCGAGGACGGGAGGCGTCGCCAGATAACGCTTCAATTCCTCGAATGCCTGCTCGCATTCGTGAGTCCAGTCGATCTGGCCTTTCTTCTCCGGCGCTTGGTTGGCTTTCTTGATCAACCTGAAGAAGGGGAGGCAGCGCTCGGCGGCTCGGGATAGGAACCGAGCCAAGGCAACGACGTGTCCGGTGAGGCACTGTACGTCCCTCACTCGCCCAGGACGCTGCATCTCCAGCACTGCTCGGATTTGGTCAGGGTTGGCTTCGATCCCCCGGTGGGTAACTAGGAAGCCCAGAAACTTTCCTGATCGTACCCCTAACGCACATTTGGCCGGGTTGAGCTTCATGTTGTACCTCCTGAGGGTGGCGAAGGTCTCCGCCAAGTCCCCCAAGTGCTCGGCGGCTTGGAGGCTTTTTACGAGCATGTCGTCGATGTACACCTCCATGTTGCGGCCAATCTGCGAGTCGAACATGTGGTTGACGAGGCGTTGGTAGGTCGCCCCAACGTTCTTTAGCCCGAACGGCATCCGAGTGTAGCAGTACAGGCCGTGGTCGGTGACGAACGCGGTTTTGTCTTGGTCGGGCTTGAGCATGCTGATCTGATGATAGCCGGAGTAGGCATCTAAGAAGCTTAGCATTTCATGCCCGGCCGTGGCGTCGACCAGTTGGTCGATCCGTGGCATGGGAAAGCTATCCTTGGGTGTAGATTTGTTGAGGTCAGTGTAGTCCACGCACATCCGCCACTTTCCATTGCTCTTGGGGACCAGGACCACGTTGGCTACCCAGTCTGGGTATTGGGTGGGCCTGAGTAGCCCTGAGCGTAGCTTCTCGCTTACCTGCTCTCTGATGATGGCCTGTCGCTCGGGGTTGCAACGCCGTCGGCGCTGCTGTACCGGGCAGCAAGTGGGGTCCAACCTGAGTTGGTGGGTGATGACCTCTGGTGGGATCCCGGGAAGCTCGTCCTCGGACCAAGCGAATACATCCTGGTTGGTCGTGAGGAAGTGCGCGTAGGCTTGCTTGTCCTGCTCGGACAGAGCAGCGCCGATCTTCAGTGTCTTGTTGGGATCGCCCCCGGCCGGCGCACTCGTGCTCGGACCTGGGTCTTCAGTTCTTACTTTCTTTTCGGGTGGTACTTCTCCGAGACGCCGGTCGCGAGTCGAAATGAGGTAGCATCTCCGAGACTCCCTCTGGTCTCCACGAACCTCCCCCGCCCCTCGGGTGGTGGGGAACTTGAGTTTTGATGATAGGAGGAGGGAACGCCTCGAAGCATGTCGAGGATCCCCCTGCCTATGATGGCGTTGTATCCTGTCATTGCCCGGACAACTGTAAAGTCGGCGAGGAAGGTTACCTCTTTTGGCGCGGTTCCAAATGTGATCAGAAGCGAAATGCGCCCTTCTGGTTGGACTGTAGTACCAGAGAATCTGTATAACGGTGTATGTAGGGGCGTTAGTCGAGATAGGTCCACTCCCATGACCACAAGACAGTCGTATGCGATAACATCCAGCCCGCTTCCATTATCAACCAATATTCGTCGCACGGTACACTGGTTTATGGTGGCAGAAACCACCAAAGCATCAGAGTGGGGTGTAGTCACACCCTCCAGGTCATCTTCCAAGAAAACAATAGGGTCTCCTAGACGACCAGGGGTGGAAACCCCTCGTCGGGTGTTGTCGCCTTGGTCCACCGCGTGGACAGCCAAAGCGTATCGTCGTCGCCGACTTGAGCTATCCCCCCCCCCCCCGCGGCCGGTCCCCCAGAGATCATCATGACCTCCTTTCCGTTGGGCCGGTTGTCGATCGGCGGGAGCGTCTTCTGTCGCCTCTCAGCAGCTTTGGCGAGGAACTTGTCGAGGAGTCCTCGGCGGACAAGGTCCTCGATAGCATCCCTCAAGTTGATGCAGTCGGCGGTGTCATGGCCGTGGTCGCGATGGTACTGGCAGAACTTCTTCTTGTTCCTCGCGCTCAGATCCGATTTCATCCGGGGAGGCCGCTTGAGGAAGGGCTCTTCACGGATCTCCATCAAGATCTGGTCAGGTGGAGCCGTCAGGGGCGTGTAGTGATGATAAGCGCCCCTCTCCTTCTCGGAACGGTCGTGGCGATCCCCGTCGCGTCGCTCTCGTTTGCTCCGGCCCTCTCGTGGTGGGTCGGCGGACCTCTTGCTGTCGGACCGGTGGGACCTGGTCACGCGGCCGAGGACCGTAGTGTTCTCCTCGCAGCATGTGTGCTTCTGCGCTAGTGCGAGGAGATCGGGGAGTGTCGTCGGGGCTTCAACCCTGAGGGCGCGTCGGAGGATGTGGTCTCGCGTCCCCTGGGTGAGCGTCGTGGTCGCTATGTCGACGTCAAGGTGGGGAATGCGGAGTGCCTCCAAGCGGAAGCGATAGACAAAGTCCCACAGCGTCTCTTCTTTCCCCTACCTGAGGGCGAGCAGGGTCACCGCAGACTTGGCTACCTTTCGACAGCCGATAAAGTTCTCCTTGAACAGCTTCTTGAGCTGCTGGAAGGAGGAGATGGTCCCGGCCGGTAGGGACTCGAACCAGGCCCGGGCGTTCTCCCAGAGGGTCGTCACGAACACCAGGCACTTCACGGTGTCCGAGGCCCGGTGAAACACCAAGTGGGACTCGAAGCTGTGCATGTGGTCGGCCGAGTCGGTGGTGCCGTCGTAGGAGGAGAATGACGGCATCTGGAGCTTCGGCAGGATGGGGGCTTCCATGATTTCCCTGGAGAAGGGAGCATGGAAGTCCATGTCGTCGTCGATCAGGCCGCGATTCTTAGCGGCCAAGAGGACGTTGTCCAGGTATCGGGCTTTGTCCTCAATCTCGTTGAAGCGTTGGAGCCGGCGATCCATCTCCGGGTTGGAGTGCAGCAGGCTGCGCACTCTTGGTGCGGGATGGCTGCGCGATCGTCGGGTCCTGGCAACCAAGGCGTAGGACGCCTCGCGTGCTTGGCGGGGGTTCTCCCCGGTGTGTCCCCTCTCGTCCTCCCGTCGTTCGGGTAGGGCGCGTTGGGGCTCGACCCGCTGGTTCCGGAGTTCCTAGCAGAACTCTGTCAGGGCTCGAATCTGCTGGCGGATTTCATCTAGGTCACCCGGGGTGACCTCTCGTCAGGGATGAGCGGAGGAAGCTTCCTACGATCCCCGGCGGGAGTTGGGTCCCTGGTGGGAGCTGCGTCCCCGGTTGCTGGCGTTGCGGAGGCTTCCACGGGGCACCATAGCTTTCTGCTCGAGATTCCCACAGACGGCGCCAAGAAGTGTAGAGGTAGGAAAATGGTTCCTAGGCCACGTACCACCTTCTCTATTTATTTGTTAGGGAAGTCGTCTCGCGCCCGTGGAAGCCTGCACACCAGAAGTCGGAAAGGCGTCAGAAGGAGTCCCGGGTGTTATCCCATGGGACAACCCTCCAATGCTTAAGTCAGCAAAGGTTAGATGAAGAACAGAGAAGAGCAAGTTGAGGGAGAAATAAATCGTAGTCGAGGGCTGAAGGGTCGTGTAGATCCTCGGAACGAGTGCTCGTTGCTCCCAGTGCTCACTCGGAGAGTGCTCGCTGGGTGGTAAGGTCGCCGGAGGAGAGTTTCCCCTTCAACGTCGGTAGTAGCTGCTTCCTTCTCAGCGTGTGATCAGTAGCTCTATTCTCTTGCGTAGCAGTATGGGGTTTAGTAGAAGAATCCACCGTGTCCGTCTTCTCTGTCGTTCTTCCTTTTATAGGGGTTGTCCTAGAGCGAGGGGCCCCATCCCTCGATGGGGAAGGGCGTTCGTAGTAGAGTAACCTTCTCCGCTACAGTGGCGGAAGTTTCCCGTTGGGGGCGATTACCCCGGCATTGGCTGGTCCCGAGGCGAGTCTTGCGGCGCTTGTGGGACGTGCTCGCCAGTTATGGGGTCAAGGCCGACGTCACGGGGGCAACGGTCGGTCGCCGGAGAGTCCTCCGACGATAACTGAGCTTGGCCCGTAACCCTTACGCTTTGTAGAATCCGATACTTTGTTGGGTTGGGCCTCCTCTTAGTGGGCCACACCCGTATGTCTACCTCTTGGGCGCGCTCTCTTGAGAGCTATCTGTCGTGGGCCTGTTGTTACTGGGCCGTTCTTGGGTTAAACCAGATTTACCCTCCTCATAAATCAAATGACCCGATCATATAATCAGGGTTTCATGTACTATGTATAATAAATCCAAAGAACGGAATATTCAATTTTCTCTTGCAAACGTGTCTCTAATGGATGATCCTCCCGATCACATCTATTAGATAAAACCCACAATATCACCAAGGACATTGTAAAGGTCCAAAAGGTTTCTTTGATGGTTGATCAATAGTGTTTGGACTTTACACCAATGTAAATAAACATCAATTATGGTTGGTGAAGAAAGGTCCAACATATGAACCCTAATCATCTGATAAACTAAACTCATGGAATTAATAATATAAATGATAATCAATTAACTAAAATATGTGCATATTTATCCAACAAATAGATATTTTAAAATTAAATTGTTCATGTGTAAAATAAAAGGTTAAATAATGAAATATTTAATAATATCTTTGCCACTGATACATCAAAAAGTATTGCAAAAAAGCACAAGTAGACATTTAAATTAGCATCAGTAAAGCATTGTCAAATAATGTAAGGTTCAACTATTAACAATATGTATCAGTGGCGATGATTAGGGGTGTTCACAGTTCGGTTCAGTTTGGTTTAGGGACATTTTTTTTCAAACCGAACCGAACAAATTTGGTTTGGTTTAGTTCAAACCGAATTTTCATATCTTGTTATAATATATATGAATTTAATGACTTGTATGAATATAAAATGAAAATAAAAAATACTTATATTTTGTATGTTTGTATGTGTATGTAAATAATTTTAAACATTTTTAATATATTTATGATATATAATATCAATAAACATAAATATAAATAATAAATTCAGTTTATTTGGTTTAGTTCGATTTCACATGTTATGAAACTGAATCGAACCGAATTTGACTTCAAACCGAATCGAACTGAATAGTTGGGTTTGGTTTTTCTTTTTGAACCGAATTATGAACACCCCTGCCAATAACACATGCACACGGCTTTCATTATATACATGAGAATGAATGTGAAATTCAAGGTGAGCTATAGAGATAATGATGGAGTGTGATATGTATGAAACATACAAAGAAGATCATTAGATATTTTCAGAAATGACTGGATAGGATGATCTTAGGGCCTTCTAGGTCATTCAAGTGGCAGGCGACATAATAATAAGTCAGTGCACAAATTGTCTTTAGATAGGATGCTATTGCATTCAGATAAAATAATGAGCCAAGACAATGGCCAACAAGATGCGACAAAAGAAAGCATCCAAGCCAAGGTCTGAATTCTACAATTGTGAATCCCAATGTAAACCCAAATCCACTTACTCAATCTGAATTAGTATTGGATGTTTTCCTTGTGCTTAGAAAGAAACAAAGATGAAAATGGGGTAGAAGATAATCAAGGAGGGAAGAATGCTCTGATTTTGTTTCTAGATTATACAAGGTTCTGAAAGTAGTGATGCTAGTAGACTTCACAAGCTTGGATAGAGTTATCAAGATAAAAAGACTACAGTGCATAAAAAGCAAAAGTGGGTATGAATGTGGAACAAGCATTATTCTGCTATGAATGGAAAGAAGCACAAACATGAATGAAGCACCAGAAAGTCAGTGGATAGTAAGGGTTGAAGAGAAAGGGTGACTATTCGTGTCTATAACTATTGAGCATTCTGTGGCCATTTGCTGAAGTTATTTGGTGTTGCATTTTTATAATTACCTTGCTAATAATACTTTGACCACTGAAATGGCTTGAACATTATAAATCTGTTGGAAAGTAAAGGAACCAGAGTCATGCATCAGAGAGAGGGCTAAGGCACTGTGATGTTGCCTTACACTACAACAGATCAAGAAAGATGTTCGCTGAATAAGTTTGAGATTCAGTAGCTTCTCTAAATATGAATTTTAATTATAATTTTGACTGGTTAACTAGCCATGAACGTTATTACTCTATGGAAGACATGACTCACCTTAAAGAGGGTTTCAATTTACTGATTGAACCAACAAGATAAACTAAATTCAAATAAACTAGAACCATCCATATTCTATTGATATGAACTCAAACAGCCTTCCAAAGGCAAAGTCCTTTACCATGGCAACAGCGGAAAGGAAAAATAAAGGACATTCACTGGATTCGTTTAGCATCCTCACATTTCTCTCCTTATGAACTATGGTTTTTTTTCCTGGTCAAACCCTCATTAAGGACAGTTCCAATCACCGCTTGAACAATCCAAATAACTCAAATTCATATATTAAAGACACCGATATACTACTCATATGAAACTGATACAACCATTCAAGAAGCCAAGTTATTTACCAAGGCAGAAAAAGAAAAGATAAGTCTCATGGGTGAAAGTTTTCAAAAGAATATCATGACAATGACACTAATAATCATTGGGCTAACGAATGTCAATCAATAGCTCCTTATTTGGCATTTCAAACCCAACAAAAATGTAAGTCATGCATCCTTTCCATTAGAAATTTCTATTGAAACATTGCATTGAAATCTCAAGGAGAAAAAGTGGAAGAAATCAAGAAAATTAACCTAACAATTCAATGCTTAAAAACTATGGTCAATTTTCTACAGTCCCCTGACAAAAAGAAGCATGCAGGTGAAGGCATTGTCCCCAGCCACATGTAGATACTCCAAAATGACATCAAAATTAGACGCAGAGCCATTGCAAAACCAACTGAAACATTTGCAATATAACATCGAAAGGTACATTGATCGAGCCTCTGCCTTTCATTTCTGCATTCAAGAATCATCATTCAGAATCAAGAAAAACACAAATCGCTCCAAAAGGGCTACCAAAGGATATCAAATCTAATTAGACAACAGTAGGAAAACTGAAATATGACACTCTTGAAGGGCTAAATCCAGATAAATCTTTCTGACAGAAGCAAGGGAAGAACAAGAACTACTCACCCTCGTTACTGCCTGCTCTCCTCCTTCCCCTCCTCTTCTTTGCTCCCCACCTCAATTGTTGAACTGGAGGGCTCCCCATGCCCCCGCTGCTCCGGGGCCGGGGGCAGCTCTGGCTCCGGTTCGTGCTCTGGGCTTTGTTCCGCTCCCACATTGGGGTCCACCACAAACAGCTCTTCGTCCCAGTAGACGACTGACCTCCCCCGCTGCTCGAAGTGCCTCACCCACATGCGCTCTCTGCTCCGCTGCGGCTGCCCATGCTGCTCTTCATGCCGGTCCTGCTGTTGTGGGGCGGGCTGCTGCCCCTCTTGCTCTTCTTGCTGGACCTGCATCTCTGGGGCAGACAGCTGGCCTTGCTGCTGCTGCCCATGATGCTGTGTCCGCGCCCGCCACCGCTGAAAAAACTGCCGCAACCTTAGCCGCAGTGCGGGGGGCCGCCCCCGCTGCGCCTCCTCCTGCTGCCCGCCCCCCTGCTCCACGGGCTGCTGGTCCTGCTGCTGTTGTGCGTGCTGCTGTTCTTGATGGTCCGGCTGCTGTTGGGGACGTTGCTGCCCTTGCCCTTGCTCCGCCTGCTGTTCGTGCTGGGTCTGCTGCTGCTGTTGATGCCCATGATGCCGTCGCCAGAACTGCCGCAGCCTTTGCCGCAGACCCCGCCGGGGACGGGTGGCTGCTCCTCTTGCTGTTGCTGCGTCTGCGGCGGCTCCTCCTCTTGCTGCTGCGGGCGGCAACGAGGAAGGCAGCTGCTCCGGCTCCGGGTGCACCAGCGGGTCATCGTCCTCGTCGTCCGTCGCCTCGTAGATGATGGGGTTACCATCGTCCTTGATGGGCTTCTTCGGCCCCGATCGCGAGCTGCTCGCGCCGTCCGTCATGGTTTTTGAAATCTCTGAGGTGATCTTTATCTTGTCTAAAATGCCCCTTCAAGGTTGATAAATGCCTCGGGATATCGGGGAAGAGAAGAGAAGGGGTTCTAGTCTGGTCGTTAAGTTGGAGGGACCCCGGGGGAGGAGGGGCTTTTAAGTCCTTTCGCATGTGATCTGTTTGGCCTTTCGTTGAGGCCGTTACGGTAGGGACAGGTGGCGGTGCCAGAAGCGGACTTTCTGATGTACCGCAGAGGCGCTTTTACGTGAGAGGAAAGCGCTTTTCCAAACCGACAGGTCGCGTTCGGTGACGTCCTCTGGACGACGGAAGGCTTCTCAGTGGGGTAGGCAAGGATGACGCGACTATGGATGTCAAAAATGCACGAAGAAATATCACTACATCATTGATGGGTTTGAATTTAGATATTTTTTAAAATATTTATTTTTATATTTAAAGTGGATATAAATTTAATACATTCTAACTCAAACTTAATTTGAACTCGTTATTACTGACTCAACGTGTACGATGGATCTATAATTTTGACATGAACTCGAATCGTTGTCTTTTTTTAGTACGGGACTTTGTCCTTCTTACTAAAATGATAATAATACTTTTAAAAAATATTAAAATTATTTTGAGAAGAAAATAATTAATCGGACTTCTCTTTTTTCACTTTCCACGAATCTCACGTTTCTTTGGATGTCAATGTAGACTCATATTTTTTAAACGAATACGAATATCCATGAGTATATCTACATCCATAACAGATATATCCGTATTCATACCTGCAAAATTAATAGGATACTATTCAAGTATGATATTTGTAAAATTTTTACAGATATGATATAGTATTGGTCTGCTCGAGTCGAATCCGATATTTACATCCCTACCCGTGAGTCGTAATTAACTTGATACCCATTTTAAAGAAAAAGAAGATTTTTTTCAAAAAAATGATAATATAAAGTATAAAAAAGTATACGATTTTGCATAGAATCTATTAAAAGATGATATTTTTACATCTATAGCCCCAGTAAAATATCGTAGTTACATTGATCTCCTTTTTATGCATATTATCAAGAATATCTCTAATGTACATCGTATTGTTACGGTTATACCTATGTGATTGTTAGACCGTCAACATCAATGAATATTCTAAAAATATATTCACAAAAAATTATTTGAAAATGTAAAATCTCAAAAATACTTTTATATTTATGTGCGCGTGTGAGAGTGAGAAAGAGAGAGAGAAGGTCTCCTCTCCCCCATGTCAGGTAGCTTCCCTTCCCCCTCCTTTTCTAACGATCACCCCCATCCCTCTTAGCCCCCATCTTCCCCCCACCCCTCCTGGCTTCCCCTCTCCTTCCCGGTGAGTAGACACCCCCATTCCGACCCCCATCTCCCCCTCCAGCAAACACCCCTCGCCCCTCCCCGCCCTTCGCAACCCCCCACCATCTCGGCCCCCCTCTCACCCCTCTCACTCCCGCCCCCCTCTCCCCCACCCCTCTGGTGAGCTCCTAGCCCCTCTTGACCCCCCTCTCCCATTGCCTCTATCTCCACCTCCGATGCCCCTCTCTCCCCGTCTGGTGAGCAACGCCCCCCTTCCCCTCCTAGAGAGCAGACACCCCCCTCCCGGTCTCGGCATCTCCCCCTCTGACAAACACCCCTCGCCCCTCTTGGTCATCCTCTCCCCATCTGGCACTTCGTAGCCCCCCACCCTCCTGGCCCCCCTCTCATGCAGACCCCCCCAACCCTCCTGACCCCCCTCTCACGTAGGTGCCCCCCTCTCTCCCCCTCCAATGAGCATTGCCACCCCTCCTGACCCTCCATCCCCCTCTCGACCAACAGAGACCCCCCTCCGGACCCCACCCCTTGCGGCAAACACCCCTTGCCCCTCTCGGCCATCCTCTCCCCCTCCAGCCCTTCTTATCCCCCCACCATCTCGGCCCCCACCTCTCTGTTGAGACCCCCTTCCGTTGGGACCCTCTCTCTCTCTCTCTCTCTCTCTCTCTCTCTCTCTCTCTTGCACGCGCACGTGTACGAAACTGCCTCCAACCCCCCTCCATCCTCTCTCTCCGGCACCCCCTTCCCCATCGATCCCCACGTCTTTAGGGAGAGAGGAAGAGCAGGAGGGAGGTGGGCACGGCGGCGGCCCTCTGCTACCGTCAACATCCACCATGGATGGAGAGAGAGAGAGAGAGAAAGAGAGAGAGAGGAGGAGGAGGAGGAGGGAGGGGATGCTAACATGAGGGTAGGTTAGTAATTGTACCTCTTAACTCACCCATTTCTTGAGTTAAAGGAACGATGGTTATGATAAGGGTATAATTATAACAATATGAGATATATCAGAAAAATTCTTGATAATATGGTAAAAATAAGAAGATAAATACAAATAAAATATTTTATTGGGGTATAAATGTAAAAATCTCTTAAAAGATTATGTATTTCTTTTATTAATAAGAGAAGTTGAACGGGGCAAAGAGCCACCCAAAAATATTATAGCTGCACATGCTAGATGAAGGGCATAGCCCTCCTTATAATCCATGGGCTAGCAAAGTAAAGAAAAGATAATCTAAATTAAAAGACGATGCGACAATTATAGAAATACAAAGTAATCCAGAGAGAAACATCTCTAATAGTTACGACGATGAGGGACCCTCCCAAGAGGAACTATGCCAAAACAATGATTGAGGTTGAAGATCAGGGCTTTGTGAATAACGTTGTTGATATAGATAGTCTCCAACCCAAGCTTTATGTGCTACAATGGTAGATGTTATTGATGCCTACATAAACTCAAGAGTACCTTGAATCTGGATAGCATGTGAAACAAATGTAGCAATAGTTACATTAAGAGCACCGGGGGAAAATTGTAGTTAAAAAAGAGACAACAATTGGACCCCTTACTATATGATCCCAAGAGCTTTTCATAAAAGCATGAGAAGTCAAGTCTACACCCAGTGTAGTAGATCTAGAAGAACTTGTAAACCCTTGGGAATGATCCTCAGGGATAGGCGATCGAACTTTACATGTTCCTTTGTGATTGGTGTGAGAAGTGTACTTTCGGGGAGCCGAAGATGTCATTAAAGAAGCATACTATGAATTTGAAGAGCCTAAGGTTGGCAGCCGGCTATCAATAGGTCCTTCAGTAGCCACACCATCAGAAGACTGTGGAGGACCCTTTGCTATAGAAGGGATGTCATTGATATCGTCGTTAAGGACGTCGCCCTCTGCATTTGTTTGAGGTTGCTAAGAAGGCACGACATGGCAAACAATACCATGCTAAAAATGTTGCAGCAGATTTATCATGAACATCGCGTGGATTTTGCAAGGCTTCGAAGACAACACAAGGAGCAATGACCACAACACTATCTTTGTTACGCGAGGAAGGCACCCGTGCTTGATTATCCTAGCCAGGGATGATATCTTCAACAACATCACTAATAGTAGCGGACATAGTGCTCACCTATCTGATGGGCGCAAGCCCATCAACATACTTGGATCAAGCCACATCAGGCCTATCATCGAGCATTTGTAGATCATCTCTTGGGACCTGATAAATGTCGGCACTGGGTGTGGTTGATGGCAATCATGGGAGGATGTGTTTCAATGCCAATGCCCATATCATCATCAGCTTCAACTAGGGCAGCAAAGGATTTCGATACAGCCACAGGAGGATCCTTTCGGGGGGAAGAGAATCTACGAAGAACTTGGCACCATTGTTGAGAGGATGGGAATTGACCAGCATTGCGAGGCAAAGGCCGACCAGAACCACCAAAGCGTTCACCAGGGGGCTATATTTGAGATTGCCAATGCATTAGATTTGACACCTGAGGGTCACCAGCAACAGGTGGTGAAGGAGCAGACAGATTTGTAGGGGGGTCCTTCAGCTTAGGACGCCACCGCTTGCAGGAGGCTTGGTCGTTCTCAACACACCGACAAGATGAACAGAAAAGCAGAAAGTTCAAGTATATGATGGGTTGCCAAAACCCGCCCCTCCTACACCAATTCAGATCTGCTAGCAGAGAGGTTTAGAAATATCAAGCTCGACTCAAACTCGTGCCGTTGTAATGTTCGACAGGGAGGCAATAGAAGTCAACACACAAAAGACGGGGGCAGGCTACATGCAATATAATGAAGAACTATTTTGGAAAAAAAATAGCTAAAAGCCCAGGGATTTCAGCCCAATATAACCAGTGAGTCTACTTCTTGCGAGAATTCCATCGTCCATATGAAGAACTTGAATGATTTGCCCTAGACAAAGAGAGATTTCTGGAGGAGGCCAAGAAAGTTGTAACGACTCAAGATCCGGATACCGGGAAGGACCCGATACCATTCGAATCCTGGCCCGCCGCCCACGAGTCGGAGGACTCGGAAGGGCTAAAAGGAGTGTGGAGGTACAAAGAAATAGGAAATAAAATAGGATAATTCAACAATTAATAGAAATAAATAAACAACTACAACATAGTCCAGTCCAACAGAAAGTACAGTCTAAAGCAGTAAAACATACCACATGCCAAGTGAACACTCGGCCCGGCGAGCTGGCGACTAAGAACCTCCGAACATCACCCTCGAACCTCGAGGAAGAGCCACCACTCCTGAAAAGTAGGGATGAGTCCCCAAAACAGAGACTCAGCAGGGATCCCGTGGAACCCCAACCGGAAACAACGGCGGTAGCGGAAAGGAAAGCTACAGCGACAGTAGGAACAACGAACCGGTGGCCGGTCAAAACTCGGCACTACAACTACTCCTACTGTACCAGAAAACACACACCGATCTCACAGTCGGGGGCTACTGAACCACACTAGTACCACTTACCGAAGTAAAAACCCACGGCAACCCCACCGTAGAGGCCTGTCTCCCAGGACACGGCCAACCTGGACACGCTGTCCAAGGTGTAACCCCGACCAGCCGGTCGCGGACACCGCACCAACAAGCTGCAACCTCGGTAAAGCTATTAACACCAGTCTCATGGCACGAAAACCGACACACACGTCACAGTGAAACAACCTAGACTCAACGGTCAACACGACCAAAAACCCGAAGGTCGATGTCACAGAGACTGACAGTCTGTCACTCCCGACTCGACAGGAGTACCTCCCACTAGAAGCAAGACCGGATGCATCCACTGACGTCTTAGTCCGCGCCTCGGGTGTCTCCCTCCGACCCAGCGGGAATTGAGACACCGTACAAGTAACCACATAGCAAGTGACTAGCTGGGGTCACGCCCGTCAGCGTGGGTCCAACCGTCCCCAACCATGTGTGCACACACAGACCACGCGTCCCAGGTCTGGCCTCTAACTGGTTTTCCCCTCAGTCGGACTCTGGCTGCAAGACGTGGGGCCCGACGGAAACTAGTCTAAAAACCGTCCTCAGGGTAGCCTCTCCACCACTCCCTGGTGGGACCACTAAACATGTAAACATGCTACGACTAGTGGAGGGTCACTGAAGGAGTAGACTCTTAAGTCAACGGAAAACAACGTCCGAACCCGACGAAGTACGGGGACCGTCCCACGTACCAGCACCGTCGCACGGTGACCACGGTCGAAGAAGAAATGAGACTCACAGTCCACGGGCCACGCACCCGGCCACGCAGAAACGTAGAAGCACGGTTCCCAAGGCAGCTCACAGGCCACCAAATTGAATCTCACTCTCAGGGAAAAGCGGGAACTCTCCAGCCCTAGGTTGGGCAACTGGATTCGCAATCCAAGGCTTTACTCATGGCCCACTCAGAAACTTCTTTCCGGAGAAACTCACGGCGTGCGGGGAACCCTCGCCGCACTCACACCGACGCATGGTGACTCGGTCAAGCGTAACATAAAAGCCCGAAACACGAGGAGTCGCCCGGACTCTTAAACCCACGGGCACGCTAAACGAGGTAGCACGGTCCTCCCGACACCCTCAAGACACGGACACAGAACCCTCGGGGTGTTTGGGACATTCACAAGACCGCAGGTCGACCACTGGGTCCCAACCGGGTCGACCAGGGACCTACACAACGCGAAACGATCGCGGCAAGCACGAAGAACCACTTCGGCATAACACAGTGCCTGGCGGTCCATCTTTGAGCCATCACAGACTGTAACGGTCCAAAGGTAGGCCGTCACAGCATCCTAACGGTCCAACTCAGGAGCGTTAGGCGAGAAAGCAACGCTGGCTGTGGCGCACCCACCCTGGGGCGTCACAGCCTCTAACGGACCAAGCCTGGTGCGTTAGAAAACGGAGCGAAACATGTTGTGACGCACACCCCTCAGGGCGTCACAACCCCTAACGGACCTATCTAGGTGCGTTAGAAGGAGGGATACGTCAACTTTGACGCACCCAAGCAATGGCGTCACAAGGCTCTAACGGTCCACGCCTGGTGCGTCAGAGTCTCAGGACCCCAATCGGTCAAAAACCACGATAACGGACGTAACGGTAGATTCCTGGCGCGTCACACCCTCTGACGGTTTATCGTAAGACCGCCAGAGCGACCGACGCTGTAGAGCCCCCAAAATTTATAAAAGTAATTTCTAGTTATTTAAATAATATTCTGGCATTAATTGGGCTAAATAATCAATATAAGGCCAAAATTGTGTTAATCAATTAACCTAAACCACTTAATTAAAGTCCAAAATGTTTTTAACTCAGGCCCATTAAGTTAGGCCCACATTCTAGAAGGTAATTAAGTCTATCCACGGATATTAAGGATAAATACTAATACTATAAGATAATGATTTGGATAAATAACAAGAGAGTTTTCATAAATTGAAACTCTAAGCTACGATGACTGTAACGGTCTATCGTAAGACCGCCACAGCCATATAACGCATGGGCACTCGACCGTTACATTCCTGTTAGTTCCGTAAGTGAAGGGACTCATGAAAAGATTGAAACTTGATGTTCCTATCCACTATGGATTGACTTGGGAAGGATTGTAAAAACTCTAAGGACTCTTAGAGATTAGGATTTGATGAAATAAGGACTCTAAACTCGATCTAATCCTCAAAACCTAGCCTAAACTCTATAAATAGGGCATAGTTCTGAACTGTGCGACCCTTACTTTTTGGGCATAAGGAAGCAAGGTAAGGAGTCATTATCGCAGGTAAGTTCTTTAGAATAATTTGTTTACAATACTTTAGACTAACTCCTCTCCGAATTTTACATCTTTAGGTCAAGAGGGCGTGGAGTTAGAGCCTAAAGAAGTTGCTGAAAAAGTCACAAGAGAAGGAAGGGATCTAGGGCACGGCTCTCAACCAAATTCAGAAAATACAGTCTAAGTAAGAGGTATGTTATCTCTTGAACGGCAAAAAGAACTTGATAGGACAAAGAGCCTCTGGTTTTATGGGTTTTTTTCATGCATGATAGATCATTGATTCCATGTTTGATAGTTCCATGCATATCATGCATCCCTTAGCCCTAATAAGAGAGGATTATAACATGTTGTTCATCTACTCACAATTACCTATGCATGTAGAAGACATTTACTTCGTTGTCATGTCTAAGAAACTCATGATATTTTGATTATAGACATGATGTGAATTGACCTCTTAGGTTTCTTATTTGTTTTCTGTTAGCAGACACTGTAACGCATCCCAATAGGACCGTCACTTGCATGTAACGCGCCTACCATGATCCGTCACAGTCTCTGTATATCTTATTTTTCTCTGTTGATAATAACGCGCCAAGACAGACGCGTTGCTTTCATGTAACGGCTCCTCGACAGACCGTCATATTCACTGTGACGCCCTGACCCTAGACCGTTACAATCTGTGTACTGGCAACCCTAGGCAGAATATATCATGCCACTATTACCTATGTTTATGCCTAGATATCTAAGTAGCAACCTGATTTCATGATTATCAGATCGTTCATAACCGGTATTGCATGTTTTGGTATCACTTTTATGTTTAAGCTATGCTAATTTCATGAAGCTAAAACCTATAGTTTTGTACTATTAAAGCATGATTATAAAAGCATGACTTGTTAGCATTGTATTTGACGGAGTTTTTATCACGGTTTTCACATTTATTATACATGTCACTACCTGTCAATAGAGTCAATTCTATAAGTACATGGCACTTACTCCGGTATGATGTCATTAGTTCACACATTGCACTATAAGAACACTATCTTGGACATGAGGACCTCTCTATTGGATAATCCTTCCAATGGACTAGGAAATCATTGTTTCAAGGCCTCCGTAATTCTCCGCGAGCCTGGGATTCCCACTAGGACGCCGAGTTGGTTGTACCAATGAAAGTCCATTAATTAGAACACTCTATCGTGATTTTCGATTTTTGAAATGTAACGGCCTTGAACTGGACCGTCAGGCTCATGTAACGGCCCAGTGCCAGACCGTCACATTCCTCTGGGTCTATTTTTATCCTTCTGGACTCGGATCACTGTAACGGCCTATTACTGGCGCGTTACATAATGTAACCGCCCAGTCAATGACCGTTACATAGCTTGTTTATGTTAACCCAAGGTTTGACCAAGGGTTGATATTCCATTGATTCTAGACAAACCTTGATGATCTAGAACTTGTCATATTGCTTAAATGGATCTAAAAGGAATGGAAGTTAAGGAAAGTACCGTTATGCTGTCGATTTATTCAATAAGCATAACTTAGTTAAATATCATTCTTGATCTCATATATTCAAAATTGAAGCATTCATTCATTGATTTTAGTTATCATGGAATTATTGGAAGTGTTATATTCTTGGCCATACGTTATTGTTATACTGCGTGGAAGTAGCTTAATTTATAACTGAAGATGCGATCGAGCACTGATTGTGTTCAAGGGCTCTATGCTAGTCCCCTCGGCTGATTGCCGGAAACATATTATTTTATAAACCATGGGGTATGATGCTACTAGCGCCGCATTGCGCTGGGAGTACTATTTCTATAAATAAGTGAAGATCCACGGCACAACATGACATTCTTGCTTGATATTCCACAGAAATTCACGAAGCACTTGCTCTTAAGCATAAGATGCTAAAGTGAGGAATATGTGGCTTGCTAGTACAATCTCGTTACATTCTTGTTCATGGAAGGCTAATATCATGTTCTTGTTATATTCTTGCTAGTTTATTCTTGATCATTCTATCTTACCTGGTTATCTTGTTTCTATTGATTTGATCGCATGATTGATTCGCATTGCATGATTTTACCTAATTCTCTAGAGCTAAAATGCTAATTACTTTAATAATGCCTTCATGTTGATACGAAGATACCTACTGGGCAAGTGTGCTCATGACCTATTGTTCAATGATTTTCAGGAGATGAATATAGTTCGCATTCGGATTCGGGTGATTCGAGCAACGGGTCCGAGAGTGATTAAGAGTTGTCCTGATAAGAGAGAAGACTTAGGCACTTTTAAGTGTTTAGATGGAGTCAATGTAATTTTTCTTATTTCTTGAGTTAATTAGTGAAGAAGTCAAAGTATGTAGTTTTGAATATTGATTGATTATGAAATAAAGTTGAGTTTTGAATATATCTTGTGCAATTACCTCTATATGTGTGATTGTCTCGCGCTCTGAATGATCTTGCTTGCAAGAGACTTACCATGCCGACTGTTCGCACTCCCTGAGCGAGTCTTCCACTGTAATTAAAGGCTCGGGGCGTGACAGTTAAGTTGGTATCAGAGCCTAAGTCTCAGGACTTAAGGAAAAGAGTCATGTCATAGGATAAGTCCAAGGTTAAGGACCCCTACCTATGAACTAAGGAAGAAATTCCACACCCATGTGAGGATTGGGTAGAACCTGGGATAAGATAACTAATTAGCTTTAAGAATTATTTTGTTCATTCCAATTTCATGAGAAATAACAAGTTGTTATTTTCTCTTAGGTACCCTATTTTTCGAATGGCTCATCGTGTAGATTGGGACGGTATGCAACAAACCGTTGCCGGCCTCACCCAGGCACTACAAACTATCGCACAAGGTGGTGCAGGGGCAAGGGCAGGAGATCTTCATCGTAACTTCCGGAGTCTAAATCCTCCGCGTTTCTATGGATCTTCCAATCCAGACGAAGCAGAAAATTGGGTCGATGAGATGAATCGTATATTTGATGTCATACAATGCACTGATCAGGAGAAAGTCCATCTAGCAACGTTCCAGTTAAATAAGGACGCCCGTACTTGGTGGAAATCAATTCCGGCACCTCCGGCCGACGCACCTCATACATGGGATGGCTTTCTCACCCTATTCCGTTCTAAATACTTCTCCGAGCATGTGAAGGAAAGGAAGGCCATGGAGTTTGCCTCCCTTCGTCAAGGGATGATGTCAGTAGCAGAGTATGAGCTACAGTTTTCAAGGCTAGCACCGTATGCACCACATTTGATTAGTACGGAATTATTAAAGGCGAACTGATTTATGGACGGGTTACGGCCCGGTTTCATTCAACAACTAGGGACACAGAATATCCGCACTTATGCGGAAATGGTTCAGGGGGCATATCTATGCGAGAGGACCTTAGAGAAGGTCGAAAGGTTGAAGGGTAAAGGAGAAGAATCCAGCCGACGAACTGATCGGCATTATAAGAAAGAGAAATTCAGCATCACGGAACCATACAAAAGCCGTGATAACAAGAAAAGATCAAGGAACGGGAACGGTGGAAGTTCCCAAAAGGGTAGTAAAAAGGTGAAGGAAGAGCAAGTCGCCTCGGCGTGCACTTTCTGTGAGAAATTCGGCCACTCGGCTGAGGAATGCTGGAAGCGTCTAGGTGCTTGTTTGCGTTGTGGGAGTAGGGAGCATCGTGTACCAGATTGCCCCCTTATGAAGGATCAATCAAATAATGGAGGACGTAGGAGGCATGCTCGCCTCAATGCAGTTATAGATGAAGAAGAAGCGCCCATGGATCAAAATGATGGGCTCATGGAAGGTACTCTTCAAATCTGTTCTCGTCCTGCATTCGTGCTATTTGATACTGGTGCTTCTCATTCTTTTATCTCCACCACTTTTGCAAAAATCTTACCAACTGCATCAGTTCCCCTACCTTCAGATCTCGCTATTACTACACCTTTAGGATCTGGAACTAAGCTTACCAACTATTATCCTGATTGTGAGGTAGTGGTAGAAGGACACAATCTCCCCGCAAACTTAGTATGCCTTGACATGAAAGGATATGATGCCATTTTAGGGGTAGATTGGCTTGTAGACCATGAGGCTTACATCAACTGCCGAAATAGAATTGTATCTTTCCGAAAGCCCGATCTTCCAAGATTTTCCTTTCTTGGCATCAAATACAAGAAGCATCTTACCATTATATCTTCTCTACACGCCTGCAAACTTATCTCGAAAGGATGTGAGTTTTTTCTTGCTTCATTCATTGTCACCGAATCTAAGGAAATTATCCTAGCAAACATTCCTATTGCAAAGGAATTCCCTGACGTATTCCCATCCGAACTACCTAGTTTACCGCCCGAGAGGGAAGTAAACTTTACTATTGAACTCATTCCAGGTGCATCACCTGTTTCTATAGCCCCTTACAGGATGTCCCCCACAGAGCTCAAGGAATTAAAGAAGCAATTACATGAACTTCTAGACAAGGGTTTTATCAGACCTAGCACATCCCCTTGGGGTGCGCCGGTTCTATTTGTCAAGAAGAAGGATGGTTCTCTCAGGTTATGCATTGACTACCGGCGATTGAATCAACTTACAATCAAGAACAAATACCCATTGCCGCGTATTGATGAGCTCTTCGATCAGCTTTCGGGAGCAGAATATTTTTTTAAGATTGACCTAAGATCAGGTTATCATCAGCTTAGAATCAAAGAAGAGGACATCTACAAATCGGCTTTTCGAAGTCGTTATGGCCACTATGAATTCGTGGTAATACCGTTTGGGTTAACTAATGCCCCAGCAGCATTCATGCAACTTATGAACAGTGTCTTCCAGCCATATTTAGATCAGTTCATCGTCGTCTTCATCGATGATATCCTGATATACTCCAAGACAAAAGAAGAACATGAAGAACATCTAAGGATAGCCTTGCAAACACTTAGAGAACATAAGCTATATGCCAAACTCAATAAGTGTGAATTCTGGCTCAATGAAGTCTCATTCCTAGGCCACATTATTTCAAAAAAAGGAATTGCTGTGGACCCTTCTAAGGTAGAAGCTGTCAGAGATTGGAGCCGACCAACGACTATATCTGAAATTAGAAGCTTTTTGGGTCTAGCAGGTTATTATAGAAGATTCATAAAGGACTTCTCAAAGATCGCGGTTCCTTTAACTAGACTTACCAGAAAAGAAAATCTTTTTATCTGGTCGAAGGACTGTGAAAAGAGTTTTCAAAATCTTAAGGATCATCTTACAACAGCCCCTGTTTTGTCACTACCAATAGAGGGTGCTGGATTTGAAGTATATACGGATGCATCTGGAATTGACTTAGGGTGTGTCCTTATGCAAGATGGAAATGTGATTTGCTATTCTTCAAGACAATTGAAACGTCACGAAGAAAATTATCCTGTACATGATTTGGAATTAGCAGCAGTTATTTTCGCCTTGAAAATTTGGCGTCATTATCTTTATGGAGAAAAGTTCACTGTCTATTCGGACCATAAGAGTTTGAAATATTTATTTTCTCAAAAAGAGTTTAACATGAGGCAGAGGAGATGGTTGGAATATCTTAAAGACTTCGATTTCGCTATTCAATATCACCATGGCAAGGTAAATGCTGTAGCAGATGCACTCAGCAGGAAACCAATTGGTATGTTATCAAGTCTCATGATTAGTATGACTAACCTTGTTCCTCAATTTGCTCAATTGAATCTAGATGTTGACATTAAGGAAGATAATTGTTTCATGGCAAATATCCGAGCTCAACCAACATTGATTGAGGATTTGGCCAAGTTACAAGAGGATGACCCAATTTTACTGGAAATTAAAGCCAATATTGAACAAAGACCGGATTTTTCTATATCCGAAGATGGAAGAATGCTATTCAAGGGCCGACTGTGTATACCCGATCATGAAGGTACAAAGAAATTGATCTTAGAAGAAGCACATAAATCAAAGTATACCATTCATCCAGGAGGTACAAAAATGTATCAGGATCTCAAAAGAAACTTTTGGTGGCCCAATATGAAGAAGGAAGTAGCGGACTTCGTATCTCGGTGTCTCACATGAACAAGTAAAGGCGGAACATTTCAGACCCACAGGTAAATTACATCCCTTAAGCATCCCAGAATGGAAATGGGAGAGCATAGGAATGGATTTCATTATGGGACTACCTAAGACAAGAGGTGGACACGATGGAATATGGGTAATTATAGACCGATTGACTAAATCTGCACATTTTATACCAATAAAAAGTCGATGGTCTGTAGATATTCTAGCAGCACTATACATAAAAGAAATTGTCAAATTACATGGAGTCCCTGTCGATATTGTATCAGATAGAGATCCCCGATTCACATCACAATTTTGGAAGAGCCTACAACATTCACTTGGGACTAGATTGAATTTTAGCACCGCTTTCCATCCACAAACTGATGGCCAAACAGAAAGGACAAATCAAGTGGTAGAAGATATGCTCAGGGCTTGTGTCATTGATTTTGGAGGAAGTTGGCATGATCACTTGCCTTTGGTAGAATTTGCATATAACAACAACTATCAAGCAAGCATACAAATGGCACCTTTCGAAGCTCTATATGGGAAAAGTTGTCGATCACCAATATGTTGGAATGAAATAGGGGAAAAGTAATTTCTAGGCCCCGATTTAATCAGGGATTCTACATAGAAAATCAAGCTCATTCAGGAAAGGATGAAAATGGCACAAGATAGGCAGAAATCTTATGCTGACAATCGAAAGCGCGACTTGAAATTTCAAGTAGGAGAATATGTATATCTAAAGGTTTCTCTGGGTCATGGTATTCGAAGATTTGACATTAAAGGAAAGCTAACTCCAAGATTTATCGGTCAATTTGAAATCCTCAAAAGGATCGGTGAAGTGGCCTATAAATTGGCTTTGCCACCACAGTTAGCAGGAGTTCATGACGTATTTCACGTCTCGATGCTGAAGAAGTATGTGTATGATCCAGATCACATTATCACTTATGACAATCTAGAGATTCAGAAGGACTTGACATATGAACAAACACCAATAAAGATTCTGGATCGGGAAGTGCGTCAACTCAGAAATAAGGTCATTCCTATGGTGAAGATTCAATGGAAGAAAGCATGGCCTTATGAAGCAACATGGGAAATCGAATCAGCTATGAAGAAAAGATTCCCGAAATTATTTAATTGTAAGTACACTCTCCTCAATCCATGAATTGAATTTGGGGACCAAATTCTTCTAAGTGGGGGAGGGTGTAGAGCCCCCAAAATTTATAAAAGTAATTTCTAGTTATTTAAATAATATTCTGACATTAATTGGGCTAAATAATCAATATAAGGCCAAAATTGTGTTAATCATCTACCCAAACCACTTAATTAAAGTCCAAAATATTTTTAACTCAGGCCCATTAAGGTAGGCCCACATTCTAGAAGGTAATTAAGTCTATCCACGGATATTAAGGATAAATGATAATACTATAAGATAATGATTTGGATAATTAACAAGAGAGTTTTCATAAATTGAAACTCTAAGCTACGATGACTGTAACGGTCTATCGTAAGACCGCCACAGCCATATACCGCATGGGCACTCGACCGTTACATTCCTGTTAGTTCCGTAAGTGAAGGGACTCATGAAAAGATTGGAACTTGATGTTCCTATCCACTATGGATCGACTTGGGAAGGATTGTAAAAACTCTAAGGACTCTTAGAGATTAGGATTTGATGAAATAAGGACTCTAAACTTGATCTAATCCTCAAAACCTAGCCTAAACTCTATAAATAGGGCATAGTTCTGAACTGTGCGACCCTTACTTTTTGGGCATAAGGAAGCAAGGTAAGGAGTCATTATCGCAGGTAAGTTCTTTAGAATAATTTGTTTACAATACTTTAGACTAACTCCCCTCCGAATTTCACATCTTTAGGTCAAGAGGGCGTGGAGTTAGAGCCTAAAGAAGTTGCTGAAAAAGTCACAAGAGAAGGAAGGGATCTAGGGCACGGCTCTCAACCAAATTCAGAAAATACAGTCTAAGTAAGAGATAGGTTATCTCATGAACGGCAAAAAGAACTTGATAGGACAAAGAGCCTCTGGTTTTATGGGTTTTTTTCATGCATGATAGATCATTGATTCCATGTTTGATAGTTCCATGCATATCATGCATCCCTTAGCCCTAATAAGAGAGGATTATAACATGTTGTTCATCTACTCACAATTACCTATGCATGTAGAAGACCTTTACTTCGTTGTCATGTCTAAGAAACTCATGATATTTTGATTATAGACATGATGTGAATTGACCTCTTAGGTTTCTTATTTGTTTTCTGTTAGCAGACACTGTAACGCATCCCAGTAGGACCGTCACTTGCATGTAACACGCCTACCATGATCCGTTACAGTCTCTGTATATCTTATTTTCCTCTGTTGATAATAACGCGCCAAGACAGACGCGTTGCTTTCATGTAACGGCTCCTCGACAGACCGTCATATTCACTATGACGCCCTGACCCTAGACCGTTACAATCTGTGTACTGGCAACCCTAGGCAGAATATATCATGCCACTATTACCTAAGTTTATGCTTAGATATCTAAGTAGCAACCTGATTTCATGATTATCAGATCGTTCATAACCGATATTGCATGTTTTGGTATCACTTTTATGTTTAAGCTATGCTAATTTCATGAAGCTAAAACCTATAATTTTGTACTATTAAAGCATGATTATAAAAGCATGACTTGTTAGCATTGTATTGAGGGAGTTTTCATCACGGTTTTCACATTTATTATACATGTCACTACCTGTCAATGAGTCAATTCTATAAGTACATGGCACTTACTCCGGTATGATGTCATTAGTTCACACATTGCACTATAAGAACACTATCTTGGACATGAGGACCTTTCTATTGGATAATCCTTCCAATGGACTAGGAAATCATTGTTTCAAGGCCTCCGTAATTCTCCGCGAGCCTGGGATTCCCACTAGGACGCCGAGTTGGTTGTACCAATGAAAGTCCATTAATTAGAACACTTTATCGTGGTTTTCGATTTTTGAAATGTAACGGCCTTGAACTGGACCGTCAGGCTCATGTAACGGCCCAGTGCCAGACCGTCACATTCCTCTGGGTCTATTTTTATCCTTCTGGACTCGGATCACTGTAACGGCCTATTACTGGCGCGTTACATAATGTAACGGCCCAGCCAATGACCGTTACATAGCTTGTTTATGTTAACCCAAGGTTTGACCAAGGGTTGATATTCCATTGATTCTAGACAAACCTTGATGATCTAGAACTTGCCATATTGCTTAAATGGATCTAAAAGGAATGGAAGTTAAGGAAAGTACCGTTATGCTGTCGATTTATTCAATAAGCATAACTTAGTTAAATATCATTCTTGATCTCATATATTCAAAATTGAAGCATTCATTCATTGATTTTAGTTATCATGGAATTATTGAAAGTGCTATATTCTTGGCCACACGTTACTGTTATACTGCGTGGAAGTAGCTTAATTTATAACTGAAGATGCGATCGAGCACTGATTGTGTTCAAGGGCTCTATGCTAGTCCCCTCGGCTGATTGCCGGAAACATATTATTTTATAAACCATGGGGTATGATGCTACTAGCGTCGCATTGCGCTGAGAGTACTATTTCTATAAATAAGTGAAGATCCACGGCACAACATGACATTCTTGCTTGATATTCCACAGAAATTCACGAAGCACTTGCTCTTAAGCATAAAATGCTAAAGTGAGGAATATGTGGCTTGCTAGTACAATCTCGTTACATTCTTGTTCATGGAAGGCCAATATCATGTTCTTGTTATATTCTTGCTAGTTCATTCTTGATCATTCTATCTTACCTGGTTATCTTGTTTCTATTGATTTGATCGCATGATTGATTCACATTGCATGATTTTACCTAATTCTCTAGAGCTAAAATGCTAATTACTTTAATAATGCCTTCATGTTGATACGAAGATACCTACTGGGTAAGTGTGCTCATGACCTATTGTTCAATGATTTTCAGGAGATGAATATAGTTCGCATTCGGATTCGGGTGATTCGAGCAGCGGGTCCGAGAGTGATTAAGAGTTGTCCTGATAAGAGAGAAGACTTAGGCACTTTCAAGTGTTTAGATGGAGTCAATGTAATTTTTCTTATTTCTTGAGTTAATTAGTGAAGAAGTCAAAGTATGTAGTTTTGAATATTGATTGATTATGAAATAAAGTTGAGTTTTGAATATATCTTGTGCAATTACCTCTATATGTGTGATTGCCTCGCGCTCTGAATGATCATGCTTGCAAGAGGCTTACCATGCCGGCTGTTCGCACTCCCCGAGCGAGTCTTCCGCTGTAATTAAAGGCTCGGGGCGTGACAGACGCCCTGCCGACACTACAAACCACTATGACGCACCCCTCTTGGGGTGTCACGGCATGTAACGCACCCACCCTGGGACGTCACAGCCTATGAGGGTCACTGGAAGGACCGTCACACCGTCCCTAGAGTGGGACGGCGGGAAACGACCCAAAAATCATCCTACGCTCCCGTACCTCCACGGGAGAGAGGGAAAACAAGGGGGAATCCCCCAAATAGCCCCTAACATGCATCTACGGTCTCGAATCGGCCAAAAACGCAGTGAAACGGTAGATCGGCTCACGAGCCCTAAAACATGGATTTTCCCAAAAATCCCCAAATACGTCCACTCGGCTCACCGCGGCCTACAAAACTTGCGGGAAAGGAAGCTCACAAGCGGGGGGTCCATCTCCCTACCTCCACCGAAGATTTCGCGTGCCGTGGACGCTGATCCACGAAAAAAACGTCGTTGAAGCCTCGCCGGGACACGAACTCGCGGCCGAGCTTCACTGCGCCTCCACCGCCTAGATCCTCACCCATCCTCGCCCGTGCCTCGCCCGCGCCGTCCCCGCCTCGCCCGCGCTCCACTCCGTCGGCCATCGGAGAGAGATGGAGAGAGGAGAGAGCGTGAGAAGAGAGAGAGAGGGAAGAGAGAAATGAGAGGGGAGAGAGAGAAAGGGTTAATATATAGAAAACCCGAAAAATTCTAGAAATTTAGAAAATTACGAAAAATTATATCCGCGATCCTCGGAGTACGTACAATACGTTGATACTGTCCCGGAGTCGGAGAACGCCACGGTTTGCCCTGCACAGAGTTACGAAGGCGCATCAGGGAAAAATACGTGTAAAACATAAAATACACTCTGAGACCCACTAAAATAACCGAAAAAAATATCGAAAAAATCCGAGACATTACAGAAGCTATCTCGATTTCTGAATTGAAGAAGTAGATGTACGTCTTGCGTCGAGCGAGCTGATGCGGAAGTCCTCCCAGAAGGACATGTTGGCGAGGTGTAACTATGTTTCTGGGAACAAAGCCCTGTGAGGTACGGGTGACGAGTGCTAACTCGAATGGCTTGAGGCAGCATCGAATCTCATCCATAGAAAGGAAAGCCGCTGACTTGCCCCCGTCTGTGCACGAAGATTCATGGACCGGTATGATCACCTGCTCCACCACTAGCGGCAAAGACAGGACTTACGCAAAGGAATGTGCAGACCATGAACACTATTGAAGGAGGCTTGCAGAGGTTTAACCGCACCACCGGAGGGGCAGAGGTTTAACATCACCACCGAATGGGGCATTAATATCACTAAATAAAATTTAAAAGATAGAAATGTCAGTAATTAAGGGTTTAGGCTACTATTCATCATATAATTTTTATTTTAAATTAATTTTTTAAAATATTTTAATGTATTCTATAATATAAATATACCATGAAAATAAAAATCATTTTGATAAATAGTATATTTAATCTCACTATTTAAAATTTTTAAAAATATATCATGGAACGACGATTGCCAAAGACAATGACATTAGCACCACCGTCACTGGAAATTAACCACAGACAACGAAGAGGAGGAGAGATCGGGAAGACGGAGTCAAGAGCAGTTGAGAATGGGGCGAGGGCAACCTTGGATGTGCTTAAAAGGAGAGAAAATTAATTGTTCAATATCACGGGAAAGGAGTCGACTAATAACCTACGCGTAGTTGGCGGAAGTGATGGCACACTACAAAGTTACAAGATTTCCTCCCCTTTCTCGCATCAGGAGCATGACCACCGGAAAGGTCCTCCAAGCATCAGGAGGACAACCACAAAGTCACAAACTATTACCTGAGTCGCACATAGGTCAGGGATGAGCGAAGACGAATGCGATTGCTCTTGGGAGAAACCACAGTACATGGAGATCTCGTAGGCTAGACGAAGGAGGGATTGAGAGATATAACAACTGGGGGAGGTGAGATGAAGAGGATCGTCACCAGATGGTTCAAAGCTCTGTGGAGAGATGAGGGTTTCGTAGGAGAGAAGAAGGGTTTCGCAAGAGGGAGAGTTTCACGAGGTCCCGAGGCGATGTGATGTTATTTATCACAAATTTTATTAGTTTTAGTGTATATTTATTTTATCCAATATATTAAGATATTTTTTAAAAATAAAATTTTAAAATGAACACATGTCTATAAGTAAAAATTTCTAAAATGAGAGATAAATGTGGTATTTGAGTTGTCATTATTATCGGGTTAATCTCACTACCCATCATATATATCACACTGGATTAAAAGTAGGTTAATCCACATCCTTACTTCCATGTTAACTTCTCTCCTATCAAAATAAAAATGAGTTAACCTTGAGCTAACTTAAACAGGTTGAGTTCTTTTGGACTAACTCGCTACCAAATTGAGTCTTAGTCACTTCAAAGTTCAAACACCTTTTTTTAAATTTTTTTAATAAAATTATCATTTGAAGTCTATTTTAGTATAAGTCCTTCGGTCCTGATATTTCTTTATAACCCTTAAGGTCCTGTTTGGTTCGATAAAATTAAAGTAGAATAGGCGTAAGTCATTCCGAGTTATTTTATTCCTATTCTTATTCTCGTGGTCGTTTGGTTCGCGAAGAATAAATATGGTGATATCCCTATTATTCGTTTGGTAAAAAGAAAGGATACGAATGTGAATAAGGGTTGAAAAAGGACTAAATTGCCATTCTTATCCCGTGTTAAAGGGCATGATGTTATTTTATGTTTGGTTGGGAATAAGGGATATTTATTTTATGTTTGGTTATTAATAATAATCTAAATTAACACTCCTTAATTAAATATGTATTCAAAATGAAGATTATATAATGAATATAATATTGAATACCATTGATTAAAATATATTTTAACTAATCTTTAATATTATAATATTAATATATATTTATTTTTATTATCTTTTTATTGAAGCATAATTAATATTAATTACATTAATATGTAAATAATTACTATATTAATAATTTATTTATATCTAATTATAATGAGAATATTTATTTGGACTGAATAGGGTAAATATATTCTCTCTTCAACATACTTGAGTATAACTTTGACAATTATATTTGATGTACTATATTTTTCTCACATTGAACTAGACAATAATAAGATAAAAACTATATAATATTAAAATTATTCCTTATAATTTTAAAAAATAATCTTTGAAATTTATATGTTGAAATATTTTGTATGTGAACTTTTTTTAAATTTGTCCTCTTGTCAAGTTAATATATTTGTTTCCTTTCATGATCTAACTATTATATTCAACTTTTGTAACACATTTATCAAATTAATAAGTCAATTTTATCAACGTCAAATATTTAAATGCACATCTCCCTTTTAATTTCATACCTCATTCTTAAAAATATATTTTATACATATTAATATGAATTTCTAATCCTTTTGACGCCTTGACATAATGTTCATAAGAAAAACAATTATCAACAGTTATAACACCCACACGAATGAGACCGACGAATGAACACAATGAAATATTATTTATCACACTTAAGAAAAGTTTACAAAGTTGTTACAAATATTTACTCAAACATACAAAAATTTGTCCAATCAATTCTTCTTACACAATTTCAAATTATCAAATTTTGCTAATAAAGAGTCACATAGTTTAACAATCAACTCGGCTGCAAATTTCTCTTTCTCGATTGCTTGTCTTAAATCTTTCACCAGTCCACGTTCTTCAGTCTCTCCTCCTGCTGTAGATATGTTAGACATTTCTACTATCTGCTCGTTCGAACTCTTTTCCTGAAAGATGTGTATGATATAAGACGAGTAAATTATAACAATGAGTGTAAAGTATAAGAACTTGATAAGAGTAAGGAGATGAGGCTCAGAACATGTAAAATACAATCACATGGATCATGTTGCTGTTAAGCCATCCAACCCATCATCATTGCCTCAATCATACCTGATCGGACCAACCATAGTTTGACATTGGGAAGGAGAAAGACGCGCAGGGCGTCATTGCAGTAGAGTACCACCGGAGACGATCGCGACCGAAAGGGCAACAGATGGGGAAGGAGAAAGGCACCCAGACGTCGTTGCCGCAGAACACCACCAGAGAACAGTAGAGTACCACCGATGACGCGCAGAGTACCACCGGAGACGATCGCGAGTACCGCCGCGGAGTACCATCGGTGATGCGCAGAGTACCACGAGACGATCGTGACCGAAAGGGCGACAGATGGGGAAGGAGAAAGACGCCCAGACGTCGTTGCCGTAGACAACCACCAGAGACGACAGCGAGGGCCCAGATGGGGAAGGAGAAGGATGCGTCATTGTCGTAGACGACGACCGGAGGACGATCGAAGCCGCGGAGTACCACCGGTGACGCGCAGAGTACCACGAGACGATCGCGACCGAAAGGATAACAGATGGGGAAGAAGAAAGGCGCCCAGACGTCGTTGCCACAGACAAACCACCAGAGACGACAACGAGGGTCCAGATGGGGAAGGAGAAGGACACGTCGTTATCGCAGACGACGACCGGAGGGCGATCGAAGCCGCGATGGTGCGTTCGGCGGAGCAGGAGGGCAGAAGCGGGGGAGGGCAGGAGCGGCCGAAAGAGGCAAAAAATAGGATTACGAGAGCGGGGATATGTCATTTCACCATTTCGGTGGAATGACATATCCCCGGCAGTAACCCCGATATCTTTCCTAACCCCATTCCAGCTAACCCCCTTATTCCGGCCCTCAAAATTTGAACCAAACGTGAAATGGGCATAAGACGGGGATAACCGGAGCTTAACATTGAACCAAACGGGGCCTAAAGGTCTCAGTAATTTAGTATCTTCTCCCTCCCCCCGCCACCCATAAAAAGAAAGAAAAGGATGCCCCCTTAAGAGTTTAGAAAATATCTTTGAAGAATGAGTTAGACTAATAAATATGCAATTATGGGAGATCAAAAAATAGCTATTGGAATGGGAGAGTATACTAAATAAACACAGTAGGCAAGGATACTATAATGTTTGGTTTGAGATTTTTGCATATAATTTTCCTAAAAGATTACATATTATGAAAAACCCTATGCACAATAAATAATGTAGGTGACCTTGTTAGCAAGCCATCGATTTGGATGGGGAAAAAGACCCCGTCGGTGGAGTCGTCAGGCCTTGATCATAGACCAACTATTATGGTTTTTTTTTGAATATTTAAGTGGTTGGGTACTTGGGGAATTGGGGAGAGAGACCAAAGACGGGGATTGAACTCTATCGGCCAAGAGGGGCATGAATAATGCACATAAATGTTTTTTCATAGAGGACGCACACGATGGCACATAGGATGCTCATGAATACGAGGGATTTGAGTCCCCACATCATTATCATCGTCGTCATCAGAGGAGGAGGAGATCAAACTCGCAAACTCCACGTTGGGGGAGAGGTGAATGAACCACCGAGTCACGTCTCAGGCTCAACTAGTATGGGTTCACTTTAGTGGATACTTCCAAGTTTGAACTTGTTACAGATATATAGATTTGAGGCATCTCTGGTAGAAGTGCTTCTTTTCCTTGACTGCTAGTCTCAAGTCTATACGTCAAAAGGCTGGATGTTTTGAGTTTGGATTTCTAAATCCTAAGATTATGTACTCCAACTTCTGCTGCTAAAAATGGTTTTTATTTTCATGGTATATTTATATTATATAAATATACTATGTAACGACGATTGCCAAAGACAATGACATTAGCACCACCGTCGTTGCAAATTAACCACAGACAACGAAGAGGAGGAGAAATCGGGAAGACGGAGTCAAGAGCAGTTGAGAATGGGGCGAGGGCAACATTGGATGTGCTTAAAAGGAGAGAAAATTAATTGTTCAATATCACGAGAAAGGAGTCGACTAATAACCTACGCGTAGTTGGCGGAAGTGATGGCACACTACAAAGTTGCAAGATTTCCTCCCCTTTCTCGCGTGAGGAGCATGACCATCAAAAAGGTCCTCCAAGCATCAGGAGGACAACCACCAAGTCACAAACTGTTACCTAGGTCACACATATATAGGTCAGGGATGAACGAAGACGAATGAGATTGCTTCTGGGAGAAACCACATTACATGGAGATCTTGTAGGCCAAACGAAGGAGGGATTGAGAGATATAACGGCTGGGGGAGGAGGGATGAAGAGGATCGTCACCAGATGATTCAAAGCTCTGTGGAGAGATGAGGGTTTCGTAGGAGAGAAGAAGGGTTTCGCAAGAGGGAGAGTTTCACGAGGTCCCGAGGCGATGTGAGGTCCCATACATCGGGGGTAGAAATGAGATCTCTAACTCGGGTCAAAGCTAACCCACCTCTACCGATGGGTTTAGAAACTCGAGGCTACCCTGGGATTAACCCTCTTTTAATGTGGGTCAAGTTAAATAACCTATCAAATCACAAAAATAGTTAACTCTAGGTTAACTTTGAGTTAACCCAAGGCTAACCCTCAACCAAATCGCTAAGCCCCACTTTGATAAGAAGTTAACCCAAAAGTTTGTTAACTCAATTTGCTTAAGTTAGCCCAAGATTAACCCATTTTTTCTTTGATAAGATATGAGTCAACCTAGAAGTAAGGAGATAGGTTAACCTACTTTTAGTTCAATATGATTTGGTAGGTCGTGGGTTAACTCGATAATAATGACAGTTGAAATAACACATTTGCCCCTCTGTTTTAAATTTTTTACTCATGGACATGTGTTCACTTTAAATTTTTTATTTTATTTTTAAATTGTTTTTAATATATTTTATGTAGAGGTAGAAATCTGGTTTCTATGTCACGTACCACCTTCTCTATTTATTTGACGGGGAAGTCGTCCGGCACCCGTGGAAGCCTGCAAACACCGGAAGCGAACGGGGTGTCAGAATGAGCCATGGGTATTATCCCATGGGACAATCCTCCGATGCTTAAGTCAGCAACGGTTTAAGAAATGAGTAGAGAAGAGCTGAGGAGAGAGAGACGTGGAGGTCGTAGTAGAGGATCCAAGAGACGTGTAGGCCCTGGCCACGAGTGCTCACCGTTCCCAGTGGGCACCCGGATAGTGCTCGATGGGTGGTAAGGTCGTGTAGGAGGGGTTCTCTCTCTGGATGTAGTATGGCGTGACCTCTCTATCGTTGTAGCAGGACCAGTTGGTCTATTCTCATTGAGAAGCTTTTGGCAGAAGTTCCACTGTGTCCTCTCTTCTCTGTCAATGTCCCTTTATAGGGGGTTGTCCTGGAGTGGGAGACCTATCCCTTAACAGGGAAGGGCGTAGGTAGTGGAGTAACGCCTCCCGCGATCGTGGCGGGAGTTTCCAGTTGAGGGGCGAATACCCCGGAATTGGCCAGTCCCTGGGTGAATCTTAAGGCGCTCGTGGGACGTGCTCGCCTCTTATGGGGTAGGAGCCGACGTCATGGGGGTAACAGTCGGTCGTTGGAGGTTCTTCCGGCGGTCATTGCGCCTGGGCCGTAACCCTTCGTGTGCTGCCGAATCCGATGCCGAGTCGTATTGGGCCGCGTGTAGATGGGCCGCGGCCGTCGAGCGCCCTGGGACAGGCTGTACATCGTGCTTTGAGTTGGGCTCGGTGTAACCGGGCTTTATTTGGGGCGAACTAGATTTACTCTCCTCATTTTAAAATAATATAATATGAAATACTTTTTTAATAAATAATATCATTAATTTCACTAATTAAAATTTAAAATTAGAGCGTCATTAATCACGATTCCATGTTGAGGAGAAAAAATATGACAAGTGTAGATATAAAAATCAATAAATAATCAACCAAATATCAAATATCTATCTACGAAGGAAATATGAAGGGCATGATTATGAATGGATAAGATATATAATCATAATAGATGAAGGAAAATAAAGATACGTGATCACCACCGAGAGTTAATAACGTGCAAAATAATATAAAAGAGTGGGGGGTGCACGTTACTTACCTCAGAAAAGAGAAGAATAGGCCGAAGATGGGCCTAGTTGGAATGCAGTCTTCCTGAGATGCGTCTTCGAGACGCGGTCACTATGGTGGCCGCATTCTTGAGAACGCGTTGACTGTTAACGTCGCTTTTAAACAAGAGATGCGGAATGTGTGTATTCTTCCTTTCTTGCTCCAAGGTCGGTCAAGGAATAAAGACATCGCGTTAATATTCTGTTTAAGCCTACAAAATAGACAAAGAACGTGAGGGAAAATTCATTAAAATTTAATTAAGTGCAGGATCTGTCCCTCTAACGATATAAACATGCAATTGTGGGGAAGCTTACATGGGGGTATGGGATTTTTAACTCCTAAGGGAAATATAGGTTTGGATGTGAATATGTGTGATGAGTGATTAATAAAAATGTGATTTTGAAAATTATATGTAATGCTATGAATCGGATTAGAGGGAAGAACAATATACACTAATTAAATTTTGAGTGCATATGTCTATCGCATGTTTGTAATTTGTCCATCTTTTTAAATTTGTTATTCATTGGCATGGGTTCAATTCAAAATTTTTATTCTACTATAATTTTTAAAATATTTTATATATTCTATAAAATGAATATACCTTAAAAATATTTTTAATACAAAATATTATTAATGTCGTTGATTAAAATTTAAAAGATAAAAATGTCATTAATTATGAGTTTAGATTACTATTCATCATAAATTTCAAATTGTACTTTATTTTTATAAATATTTAAACATATTTTATAAAATGAATATACTTTGAAAATATTGTTAATTAAAAAATAATTAATCTCACAAATTATAATTTAAAAGATATAAACGTTATTAATTACGAGTTTAGGTTATTACTTATCATAGTATTTTTATTTTAATTTAAATTTGTAAATATTTTAATTTATTTTATAAAATAGATATACCTTTAAAATATTAATTTTTTAATTGAAAGTATCATTAACATCACTAAATAAAATTTAAAAGATATAAATGTCATTAATTAAGTGTTTAGGCTACTATTCATCATATAATTTTTAAAATATTTTAATGTATTCTATAATATAAATATACCATGAAAATAAAAATCATTTTGATAAATAGTATCATTAATTTCACTATTTAAAATTTAAAAGTAAATCACATCAGTAATTATGGTTGTGATTACTATTCACATTAAAAAAATATTTTAAATCACTTTGTAAAATATTTTAAATATATTTTACAATATAAATATATCATAAAAAATAAATATTTTGATAAATAATATCACTAATTCAAAATTAAAAGTCAGTCACGTTATTAAGTAAGGTTACAGTTATTGTTCTCATTAAACTTTGTTATTTTAATTAATTTTTAAAAATATTTTATAATATTTTATAATATAAATATAACATGAAAAAAAAATTCTTTTTTGATAAATAATATCATTAATAATAATAATTAAAAATTAAATGTGAGTAATGAATAATAATCTAATATTTTAATAATTAACTTGTAAAGAGATAGGTTACTAAATTCAAATGATCTATAAGTTAACTATATTTTTAATCTAGTTAGTTAAAATTGATTATCAAATTACATTTGGGTTAAAACTGGGCTAAGCCAAGATTGACTTGATATCAAAGAGGGGCTTAGAGACTAGAGACTAGAGAGATCTATAAACACATAGGCAATCATGAAAAAGATGCCAAATCCAAGAGGTAGTACCGGAACCATATGACACCACAATATCATAGGGTGAACTTATTGTAAAGTTATTAAGCATCCATTTAACCATCCACATGTGAGAAGTGTTCCATTGACAACAAAAATGTGGACGTACACGTGAAAATATTTTTCACCGGTAAGAAAATATATGTATTGTCAACTTTTCTAATTTTAAAGGTCATTGCAGTGGTTAACCATGTAAATTATGTTAGAAAATTGAGTGCTCGCATAAGAAATTTCTCTTTTATAATGAATTGGACCTAGAGAATGATGATGTCATTTTAAGCTGATGACTTGTGTAACCAATGACTTCCAATACGAATAAGTGGATGGAACTTAGACATTAGTTTAAGGGCATATTTGACATAACTTTTGATCAGAAGAATATACTTAAATTAATTTGTAATCATTATTTTACATGATAAAAAATGATTTATCGTTAATTTCTTTACCTCCTCCTATTTGTACTCTATTGAAAAGAGATAATTTGATAATTTTAAAAAAATAATTTTATGTATATCACATTATTTATAAAATCTATAAAAATATATTATTACATGTCCAATATCAATCAACTAGATAGTTAGTTAGTTAGTTCTTCGTCTCATGGGAACCATGAGGTCTCCAATTTAAACTTTAACTCTCTCATTACTTGGGAGAGTGTAAGACCCTAATTTTCTGAGTCCCAATAGGTGACCCGGTAATTTGAAAGAAAAAGAAAAAATATCATATACATTATCTTTAGAAATCAAACTATTCATATTTGTCATTATTAGTGTTCTTCTTGATAAAGAAAAATTTACGTCTGCTCCATCCTATTAACCAAACTAGAGATTACTAGACGATTGTTAGAATAAGAGGATGTCATCAGTAGATTAGGATAGATACCTAGAAGAGATAAAGATTACATTGGAAATAAAGGGAAGTATATTATGATGAAAAATATAAATGTTAAAGGTATTTTAGTCTTATTATTTTTTATACTTTAGTTCAAACTTGGGCTCCCACATTACTTGGGGGAGTGTAAGGCCTTGGTTTTTCGCGTCTCTAGTGGGTGACCCGATAATTTGAAAGAAAAAAATAATATATATTATCTTTATAAATTAAAATATTTATAGTTATCATGATTAGTATCCTTCGCCTAATCGACCAAATGTAAGACGATTAAAAATTAACATGTGAAGAAAAGTTTACATTTACTCTATCCTACTAACCAACCTACAGACTACTAGCTGCTTTAATAGGAGCAAGAAAAGACTCATATTACAGTTGTTGGAATAAGGGGGGATATCGCGAATAGATTTGGATAGAGGCCTAGAAGAGATAAGAATTGCATCGGAGAAAAAGAGGAGTATGTTATGATGGAGAATATAAATGTTACGGGTATTTTAGTCATGTTTTTTATATATATTTTAGTTCAAACCTTGGCTCCTATCTACTTGGGAGAGTGTAAGATCCTTGGTTTTTCAAGTCTCATTATTGGGTGACTCGATAATTTGAAAGAAAAAGGAAAAAATATTATATATATCATCTTTTCAAATTAAAATACTCATATTTACCATGATTAGTATCCTTCGTCTCATCGACCAAATGCAAGATGATTAAAAACTAACATATGAATAAAAGTTTATGTTTGCTCTATCCCATTAACCAAACTACAGACTACTAGGTACTTTCATAGGAGCGAGAAGAGGCTGCTAGTGTGGTTGTTGGAATAAGGGGATGTCGCGAGTAGACTAGGATAGAGGTTTAGAAGAGATAATGATTGCATTGGAGAAAAATTGGAGTATCTTACAATGAAAAATATAAATGTTAAAGGTATTTTAATCATATTAGTCATATTATTTTTTATATTTTAGTTCAAACCTTGTCTCCCTCGTTACTTGGGGGAGTGCAAGGTTTCGAGTTTTTTGAGTCCAGTGGGTGACCCCATAATTTGAAAGAAAAATAAAAATAGCATATATATCATCTTTACAAATTAAAATGTTCATATTTGTCATGATCAGTATCCTTCGCCTCATTGACTAAATGCAAGACAAGTAAAAATTAACATGAGAAGAAAAGTTTACGTTTGCTCAATCCCATTAATCAAATTAGAGACTATTAGGTGATTTCATAGGAGCAAAAAGTGGCCACGATTGGTAGAATAAGGGGATGATACAAGTAGATTGGGATGCAGGCTTAGAAGAGATACATATTGCATCGGAGAAAAAAGAGAGTATGTTAAGATGGAAAATATAAATGTTAAAGGTATTTTAGTTGTATTAGTCATGTTATTTTTTATATATTTTTTTGTTACGTGATTTAGTGATTTGGGATCACAAAAGATATGCGAAGAGAAACGGCGGAATCAGATTCGAAACTGACGTTTCGTAATTTCTTCATAAATCGGGGACATGTGATCTCGCTAACTAACTAATAACATGATGTTTCTGAATAATCTAGAGGTGAACCATCCATCGAAGATGTGACAAACTATGGAGGCACATCTCTCGTTTTAGTCACGTTATCCCCTCCCGTGGGTTATCTATTTTTGACAATATTCAAAAAATAACAACAAAATGATAAATGACTTTAGTGATAATTTCGTTGCAATTTAATTTTATATAAGTTGTATATCATATTTCACATTTAATAATATTTTTTGATATCAAGCATCTAACAGAAGTATGTGTTGGGTCCCACGATCAATGACACCCAAGAGGGGGGTGAATTGGGTGATTACAAATTTTAAGGAAACTCTTCCAGTTTTAACAAGTGTAAAGAAATAACAATTAAAATATCAAATCTGTTGAACAGCAAGTTAGATAACAGCTTACACTAATCCTCACACTAGACGACAAGACGAATGCTGAGTGGTGGAGTAAATTCCTTTCAACAAGATTAAGAAAGTTAATTAAACCAAGAAATAGATTCTCTCAATCTCACTGTTCCCACGCGATCATATAAAAGGATTCAACAATAAAACTAAGCCAACGCGCATAGCAAGCCACAATACACAGGGATTTTAAGGTGGTTCGGGATCACGACGGGCTCCCTACGTCCACCTCTCACCAAACTAGGTGAGGCTTCACTCGGGGATAAATCCCCAAACGGAGACGATGCTCTAACCACACACGTAGGACGACGCCTGCACACACACACGGGGACGTGTCCCAATGCACACACACACACACGGAGATGAAGTCTCCAACACAATCCAACAGGCGGATCAACAAAATGCACACACGCTGCGACAAGTGCAGCAAACCTCAAACACACGTAGATCTAGGAAGACCTACGCACACACATGAATCAAATACGATACACACACACGACCACGGATCTAGATGATCCACACATACACAAATGCTTAGAGTTTATGAGAAATACAAATATAACATTCAAAGCATGATGACAGTGAGGCTTAGTTTAGAAATCCCCTGATTTGGCTTCTCTTTGAATGTATGCTGCTGATTTAGAACGTAGCTTCAATCTTCACTTAATTGAAGCTTCTGTCTGTGCTTGCTTAGCTCTTCTTCTTTCTAGTTTGCTTGGCTTTCTCTTCTTGGGAGGAGGTTGGTTTTAGATCTTCCTTGAATCACTTTGGAGATAGATGAACGATCTTTGCTCAAATGACGTGATGGCCTGATTCTTCATGTAGCTTCCAGTTGGAGATCGATTGGAGACTTGTATGATGCTTCTTCCCTTCACATTCACGCTCAAATCAAGGTGGAAGAAGTCCTGGAGCTGTTACCTACGACATGCACATACAAGGGTTAGAGGAAAAATGATTTTCAGATCTCACTTGGTTTGTCCTTAGGATTTACAACCCAATAACATGTATATATGTGTTTAGGTCGGTCAAGTGACAGCCTAGGGACCAGATGCTCACTTTGTGGAGTGATTTGTGGAAGTTGGACTCGGATTGGAAGACTTTAGGAGCAAGAAAATAGCGGTCAAAAATCACGGCTGGAGGTCGAACCGGAAAGGGTCGACCCTCGGGCAAACAGAAGCCAAACATAACTAATTTTATGTTCTGTTTTACAGGGGTCGACTCCAGGGGTCGACCCTCGTGTTTCCAGAACCCAAACAGAACCAACATTTGGTTCTGGGTTACAGGGGTCGACCCCAGGGGTCGACCCTTTCAGGTAGGTTTCACAAAATTGGTTCTGTTTTGAACAGAACCTGAGAGGGTCGACCCCATGGGTCGACCCCTTCTAGTTTAGGCCTAAAAAGTAACTAAAACCACCATCAAATCAATGGGAAACAATTGATTAAATATTACCATAATCCCATGAGGATCAACCATGATTTTTTCATCCTGAAAAACATGATAAAGCAAGAGGTTAGATCAAGATCAAAATATATGGGTCATTCATTAACATATGAAGCTAGTTTTGAGACCGAGACCCAAATGACATGAAATATGATTACGAAATCATTAGCATGAGGCATATAATAATCCCCATGGAAGATATGTATGAAAGCACTAGAGAACCAATTTTCTAACTCAAGATTATAAGAGTATCACCATGGATTCCAATATAAATTCTTACCTTGAATCCATCACAATGTGGGAAATATTAACCTGCACTTTCTGAGAATTTAGAAGCAAGTTAATATTAAACCAACGAATATGAAGATCCCAACTTCAACCCAATTCTCCCACAAACCATTTCAAAGCATTTAACCATATGATCAGAATGACTAGGAACCATCATTTATGCATTCATGATATACAAGAACCAGAGGAAATCCTCAACAGAGCATGTAATGAAATGGCTATGCATTTACACAACACAAGGCCATGCAATCAATTTCATATCCATAAGGACTCAACCATTCCACTGAGAAGCATAGTCTTCACATGAAACCTCCAAAGACTAATGAGCAGCATGCATGATTCAACATCAACCTACTTAGTGTAAACACGCCATTCCTGACGTCTCCTGAAAAAGTCTCATATTACTATACGACGCCCCGCGACGGCTTACGCATTTCGAATCACTTGAGTACTTCCTTTTCTTGAGTCTTCTTCCGCCCTTTTCGGCATCCGGAATCGTCTCGTCACGGCATTCGGACGGCATCAACACCAGTCAGACGCATCAAGAGGTTCCGGAACCAAGAAGGGTGTCTGCCGGGCGCCCGCCGACGCCTGATCTAAGGACCCGGGTGGGTCTTAATGGGGGCGTCCAGGCCCCTGGACGCCCCCCATGATTTTAATTTATTTTATTATTTTCTTGGGGCCCAAAACAAAATAAACAATATATATATTAATGGAGGCGTCCAGGGTCCTGGACGCCTCCATAAAAACAAAAATAAAAAAATATTTGTAAAATGCCAATTGGCATACAAAAAACAAAAAATAAAAAAAATATATATATATATTAATGGAGGCGTCCAGGCCCCTGGACGTCTCCATAAAAATAAATATAAAAAATCAAAAATGCCAGCCCTGGTATAAAAGACAAAAGAAAAATAAAAAATAATATAATTTTGGAGGCGTCCATGCCTCTGGACGCCTCCATCAACTCCCTGCCACCGAACGACGGTTTGTCGTGTGTGAAAAAATCCAAATTATAGAGACGTCCGGTCAGCGGGACGCGCCCATTTCTGAATCACGAGGCGCCGCTCACAAAACCACGCGTTGTGCCAAACCGCGTGCGGCCGTCGTCGGTTTTCGGTGGACCTGTTTGAGGCGTCCGGGACCCTGGACGCCTCCACAAAAATATTCCAAAAAAATAAATAAAAGTAGAATAAAATATTATTTCGGCCCTGATGGAGGTGTCCAGGGTCCTGGACGCCTCCACCCTCCGGAGCCCTATAAATAGAGGCCCACCCCCTCAGTTCTGGAGGAGCTCAGAAGTGATCCGATAGGCTGCCGGAGCCCAGAGGCTACGGAGTCATTTTCTAACCCGTGGGTTCTTTTGTAGGTGGAGGTTCTGCCGGCTTCTCGGGTGCTCACGCTCGCGAGAGGAAGGTCGTCTTCATCCACCGCGCTTCCACGTCGTCCCCACGCTGCCGGAGCTCCGCCGGATTTCACCCTCGGCTCATCCAATAAGCCTTTTCTTCCCCTTTTTCTTCATAGTTCTTTTGCATTCATCATCTCGCATCCTCTATCCCCCTTCATAAGGGCGCCTCTTCTTTTATACTTCTTGCATCCATCATCTCATTTTCCTCCTACTCGAGTCCGAGAGGGGTTTAAAAGATAACACCAACCAGGTGTGTGTCTTGCCATCATTTCGTTATTTTTATCGCAAGGATTTGAATACTACACCTCCATCTTTCTAATCCACTTGTCATTTGTTTGTCGTTGTTTTGCAAGGGTAGCCGAGGAAAGCCCTCTCCGTCGGCCGGCCGGAGGGAGAGGAAGAAGCAACCCGCCATCTCCCGCTCTTGAGGTAGGCGCGATCACTTTCTTATTTTGGGGTCTTTCGGCCCTTGGCGATCACATCTTATTTTCGAGGCCGCAGCGAGTCACTTCCCCAATGGCCGTTTAAATTTTCGTTCTTATATTCTCTTTATACTCTATTATATTCTGCTCATATTCTCGAGGCCGCGGCGAGTCACTTCCCCAATGGCCGTTTAAATTCTCATTTTTATATGTTATACTCTTATCTATTCGTGTTCTCGAGGCCGCGGCGAGTCACTTCCCCAATGGCCGTTTAAATTCACGTTCTTATACGTTATATTCTTATCTGTTTGTGTTCTCGAGGCCGCGGCGAGTCACTTCCCCAATGGCCGTTTAAATTCCCGCTCTTTGTATTCTCTCTATATTCTGTCATCTTATTATCTGCTCATATTCTCGAGGCCGCGGCGAGTCACTTCCCCAATGACCGTTTCAATTCTTGTTATTTAATTTTTGCACCATTCCCGTCCCCCCGAGGCCGCGGCGAGTCACTTCCCGCTATGGCCGTTTAAACCCCATATTTTGCTATATCACACTTGTCCCGCTCGCCCCGTCGGAGCAATCTCCCGTGGTGGCCCCTTCTCTCTCTTCTCTTATTTATGTGTTGCAGCAAACAAACACCAAAACAAAACAAAAGAGGAGCCCGCGCGCTCCGCGTCCTCTCCGCTCTTCCCCGAACCGCGTGACGTCGCTCACAGATTGGCGATCACGGTGGGACATCTACTGCTTCCTTTCGGCTACCCTTGCAAGTTCGGCACCACCCGTGCCTCTCCACCTTCGCGCCCGCGCGCGCCCCCATTGTGCTCACGGCAGCACCGTCAGTTTTGATTGGTTCTTTGTTTATTATATGTCTGTTATTTCTGTTGTTTTCCCACTCCATATATCTGTCAGCATTCCATTGCATACATCCATTCCTCTTTTCTATCCTTTTTTCATTTTTTGAGGACCACCCTTTCCCGGTGAAGGAAGGACTCTCCGTTTGGGAATTCCTCTCAACGGACTAGAATCTCCTACACTGGGACCTCCGTAAGTCCCCGACATCGAAGAATTTTCTCTTCGTTCACTGGGCTGGTTGTACCATTGAAGTTCCCCGGAGTTAGTCATTTCATTCGTGGTGAAACGAGAGACCCTAGCTGACACGGCGGTGAAACAAAAAATAAACTAGGGTCCCCATTTTGTGTGAACTTCGGATCTCGCTAAAAACACAAAAATCATCAGAATCAAAACACACAAAAAAGACGTAAGGCATTCACTTGTGTGTTAATCTCTGCTGATCGTTTGTTGGTGTATGCTATTATGCTCCCAAAAAATATGATGGATGGCTGAATATAATTATAATTGTTTTGAGGCCGACGCCTTCCGTCATGGGTCTCAAATGCGTGACCCAGGTCACGACTCTTACGGGGTCTATAACTCAGATTGGGGCTATCAGCCTGACCCACAGGTTCATCCCATGGACATTGGCCCGTCCTATAAGTCTTCATATGGAATACAGGCCACTGTTAGTGGAGCTTCCCCCTCCACTAGTGTTCCCTATGCCTGGGATTTCATGGCTTCTCATGTCGACTCTCTCAGCTCTCAACTTGGAGCCTTACAGGCTGTTATTGAGAGGAAATTTCTTCCTCCTTCCCCTCCTCAAGCCAACCCCCTTCACGCTTTCATGAATAATATTACTAAAATGGAGAAGGATTGGAAGGAGAGAAGAGATGAGTATGGCATTGAGAATATGAGTGAGCAAGAAGTTCTCCCAAGTTTTAACGATCAAGTGGATGCCGTCCACCCACCATTCATTCATTACGCTCATTCATATGGCACTCCGCCTCCGCATTCATATCCACAAAACCCTTCATGTCAATATACACCATCTCCACTCATCAACGTGCCTCCACCACGGCGTCCATTTGAACTTGATGATCATAAAGAATTGGAAATGGCACATGATGAAATTTATGAAGATTTTGAATATACACCTACTCCGAGTTTTCTTCGTTTCCCTCTTCCACTGCTCCCACAAGAACCCCCTGCTCAGGATGAAGCCACTAGTTCTACCCCTGCTTATGAGTCATCATGGTGTTACGATGACGGGTTTACACCCCAACAACCCGCATCAATGCACCATGAATCACCTTATACCCTTAACCCCTCACGTACCACCAAAATCCGACGTTTCCTATGTACCAAGCCTTCTACTGTCACCCCTTCAATTGTACAAATAACCCCCACACCATTGGCTTCCACTGAGCATTCCACTAACTCTTGTTCCCAACCGAGTAATCCTCCATCGTCTCCACCTAAAACCTCCACTAGCCTTGTAACCCCGAATCTAACCATTCCTATTCCTCCACTCCCCTTACCTAAACCCGTGATTAACCCTGAGCCGGGCCCATTGATTGTTGCACACGAGCCAACCCCGTCTCCTCTCGAGAACAAGGAGAAGCCCGTCGTGTCTCAACCTCCACTTACCCTTCCTATAGCCCCCATCATTGAATCTCCATTACCCGTTGAGCCTGTTGTCTCAATCTCACCTCCTTCCACCACCTCTCAGAGTAGGTGTCTTTCTACAAATACATGTGCCAAAGATGATGTTCAAGAATCGGACAAGAAGAATTTGGCCCCGGCAATGCCATTCAAGATCCAAGATTTAATTTGCCGAATGTCGATTCGGGTTCTTGTGCCGATCACCTTTGAGAAGGCCGAATTTCCATCTGCACCAATGCCCATCAAGAAGGACTCTCAGGAATTGGTGCTGACCAAATCAGGGGCCAAAATAACCACGATCACGTTACTCATTGGCCAACATGCTTTCAAGGCTCTTATTACCCCTTGTTCGGTCATAGTCCAAATGGCCAATCAAAAGAAGGGGTTCTCCTCATGCATAGTGATGACACATTCTACTGCCGAGGAGATGATGAACTCTATGCTCAGGGGTGGGTCAGGGCAGTTCTTGTTGGAAGCTTTTAACATCATGTCTACTCACCGCCAACTTCCATGCAAGAGGTGAACGCCTATGTTACCCAGCATGATCATGTGTAATATTCCAACAGCCTTGAGCGGTGCCCCAAAAATGAAGCTCCTTATGACGAGCATCCAACTTCCAATGATGGACACCGTTCATCTATCATGGGAGTTTTTTCCAAGGGAGCCATTTCATGTCAAGATCCCTACTTCACAAGCGGAGCTCTTAAATCTTTGTTTTGATATTTTGCCAAGAGAGTTACCGTTCATGTATGAATGTCCAAAGGGCCTTATTAGAAGTCCGTCAAATGAGAGCCTGTGGGCCCGGACCGTACTAATGGACCCGGTTGGTCAGAGAAAGAAGAGGCCTTCTGCCTGGGTACATCATTGGGATCAGCCTGCAAACTCAGGAGGCCGAGAACTCGTGTTGAAGATTGAAGGGCCGCACTATGAGAGAGTATTTACCAAGAAGAGGAAAAGCATAAAGTGAAGCTTAAGGACAATAAATCCCTTGTTGAAGGAGCCTACATCAGTTCATCCACTTCCTATCCCAGTCCATCACTGCTCATGCTGCTATTCAACTTCTTTTTATGGGCAGTCCATTGGTTAAGGAGACGCCTCCCGTCATCTAAATCTAAGTCATCAAGCTCCTCTGCTCTAGGGTCCCCGAACCCTCACATTCCACGTTGTCCGGAGCTTCCGGACCCCTACATTCATCCCTGTCCGGAACCTCCGGACCCCTCCCTATTTAATCCCATGTTTTTATCCATCTCTCACCCCCATCCGGAACCTCCGGATTTCTTATCTTATTCTCCATCTATCTCAGGGCATCGCGCCCTTCCTTCCCATATCCACCTGGAACCTCCGGGCCTCTCCTTCTTTCGATTTATCCTTTTGTTCTTCCAAGTCATCACGTCCTTCATTCTTTTCACCCCTTTGAATTGTCTTTTTACACACCTCCCAGGGCATCGGGTCCCTCATGATCTTCTTCCTCCGGAACCTCCGGATTCATTTCCCCATGATTCTCCTTCTTTCCATCCGGACCCTTCGGATCCGCCTCTCTCGATTCATCAATTTCTGATTCCTCCCGATCCCGCTCCCGAGTTCGACCATGTCCCTTCCACATTAACTTCCTCGGGCACCTGCCCGTTCTCACACTGTTTCCGAGGCTTTAGTCCTCACTGATTTCTTTGATTTCTTCTCATCCTGTAAATTCTTCTAGGTATCTTTCACCTAAATCTTGTTTTATCCCCCACTTATTTAAAATAAACCGCCCTAGTTGGAGGGTTGTTGTATAAGAGAGGCCTTACTGGTGTTCTATTAAGATGTCTTGGTGACAATGAGGTTTGGAAATGTGTAGAAGAGACGCACTCGGATGTGTGCGGTGGCCACGTGAATAGTCAGATGCTCGCCAAGAAGATCATTCGCCAAGGCTTTTATTGGCCCACTATGGAAGAAGATTGTGCTGTCTATGTCCGTAGGTGTGTCAAGTGTCAACTTCACGCCGATAAAATCCATTCACCATATTCCTCACTTCATCCAATATCCTCCCCATGGCCTTTCTCCATGTGGGCATTCGACATCATTGGTCCCCTAGGTGATCCCAATTCCCTCACCAAGCAGAAATCTTTCATCCTTACTGCGACGGAATACTTCACCAAATGGGTCGAAGCCGAAGCTTACACGGAAATCAAGGCATCAACAGTCTGCAAGTTCATCATGAAGAACATCCTCGCCAGATTCGGCGTCCCAAGCACGATCGTCACCGACAATGGGCCACAGTTCATTTCTCAGGACCTACATGACCTCTGCAAAAGGTACACAATTGCATTGCATCATTCATCGCCTTATTACCCACAAGGTAACGGCCAAGCGGAGGCCACCAATAAAAAATTGCTCAAAATCATCAAAAAAAGCTGCGAGTCTAGTAAGTTTTCAGACTGGCCAGAAAAACTTATCGAAGCCCTATGGGCGTATCGCACTTCAATCCGTACCCCCACCGGGTAGACTCCGTTTGCCCTTACTTATGGTATGGAAGCGGTAGTCCCGTACGAGACTCTGATCCCTTCTCTCAGGGTACAATTGGACGAGGAATTTCCCCTCGACGATCGTCGTAATTCACTCCTCGCCCAGTTGGAACTCTTGGATGAGAAGCGGTTGGCCGCCGCCGAACACGTGCGTGTGTATCAAAATAGACTCGCTCGCTTTTACCAAAAGAAATTCGTTGAGAGAAAATTCAAAGTCGGTGAGATGGTCGTAAAAAGAATTTTTGTCAAACCTGGAGGGCCGCGTTCTAAGCTCCAACCCAATTGGGAAGGACCATTTGTAATTCAAGCCGCGTACCCTGGCAACGCCTACAAGCTAGTCAACGCCGAAGGGACCGAGTTATCCCACCCTTGGAATGGGCTTTATCTTAAGAAATACTACCCTTGGCACAAAATAAAAAAAAATGATGAAAAGATAAAAAACATCAAAAACAAAGAAATACCGAAAACCACTAAAAATATAGAAAATTCAAAATGCTGATGCCTGGCAGTCACCATGTAGTTAAGTCCCTGCATCTAACCTTCATGTTAGGATAGGGCCCATTAAGGCTTGGCAGGCACCGGGTCTTGGTTTGCCAGAACCGTGGAGACCCCTGTCCGGCCACGTCGGCCTATGCTCGCTCGAAGGAAGCTAACATGTGTTCACTTATGTATTTTATTCAAAAAAGTTGGTAGCATCACCTACGGTAGGACCACACCTAGAAGATCTCCGGAAGCTGTAATATTTATTCTTTTCTCTTCGACCAAATGAGACAGTCGGCGCCCTTAAAACGCTGAGCATGAGAAACCGAAACTCAAACCCCAAGGGCAAGAGTAGGATCCATTTCCTCGAGCATCGATCAGAGCACGAGAAGAGGGCAGTGTCCCCGCAGGCATACAAAAAGGGAGCCCACAAACGTCAAACGACTATATCTCCCTCCCAAAAAAAAATACAAAGTCAAAATCAAGAGAAAAGCCTGGTCGTGACCGTGCCTGTTGCGATAAACGGAACCCCTCAAAGCAAAAGTCTGAATCCACAAAAGGGGCCGTGGAATGTAAATGCTCGAGATTTGGTCCGAAATTGTCCGAAAGGAAAGAGTTAATGGGCCCTTATTCGCTCGCCGGGTTAACGGCTTTACCGGTCCTCTCATGAGGTTTATCCCCTACGCTCTTCCTTCTCCCTCTAAAGATGAAGGTTCGATAGAGTTTCTGAAGGGTGAAAACTGCCTAGGGTCTGCGACCTTATTTTAATATACACATTTGGTTGCCTACTTTGAAAAGTAAAAGCTATCGCTGCAAAGGAGTCTCTGTGTTTCTGGCTGGTCAAGACCCCTGTTTACCACCTTGATGTCTTCTTGTTTAACCTCGGGCTTAGGCCAATGCAAGCGCGTCACCTATGGGTGCGACGACGTCTGATTCCGGGTCAGCGTCGCGCGGTTGGTCGTTAGGGTTCCAGGGTGTTCCATCTTATACCATCTAGAGTTGTGAGGAAACAGACCCGGGTCGGGCAAATCATTTACCTCAAACACCTTTTGGGTGAATCCCTGTGCTCGGAAGCAACTGGGAGCCTAAGCATGGCATGACGGTATTGTCATCAGGGTAAGTCTTAACCGGCGGGATCATCATTCGAGGGGTCTAGAGGCCCAAATCAACCTAGATGTGCACTTAGGATACCTGAGAGGTTAGTAAGAAACCCCTGTCTCACGTAGGTTAGGTGTCATTTGGGTGCTTGCCGGGCGTTAGCAACAAAAAAAATTGAAATGATAAAAGCAACAAAAAAATGGAAAAGAGAAAATGTACATATTTGCAAACAAAAAAATCTTTTTTATGATAAAACAAAAAAATATCAAATATAAAAAAGAAAACAAATCAATTTTGCATGATTACATTTGCGTGCAGCATCTCACTTTAATACCGCTTGCATTCGTGTGCTTGCCTGTCGCATTTATCATCACCGCATCTTTCCCTTACCTTCGTTAAATAAAGGCTTGGCCCCTTGACCAGTTATCAAGGACAGTCACAGTGACCATTTGCTTATTGAGCAAGGGGCCAAGTCAGAACAGAAATTCTGATTTGTTTGTTTCAGTGATGTGTGCAGGGATTCAGGCAACAGAAGTAAAGGTGAAAACCAAACAAACCAAACCTTGTGTTTTATTCCAAAAACCAAAAAATTACATCAAGTTCCGCCCTCTCTCTCTGCATCACTCGTCCCACTACTCTCCGGGCAAAATGCTCTCAAAGGTGCTACCCAACTACGAAAAGCGGTACTCCTACCGCTCTGTACTCCCCTTCCTATTCCCACATCCCGGCGTTGATCCACGGAAGCAGCAGAGAAGCTACCAACACGAAAGCCACGCTCTCGTGCTTTTCGGTAGCGCTCCTCACCATCTCTCAGCCACTGTTCAGCAAGACCAAGGCTGATTCGGAGTTCGAATAGTTGGGCCTCCATGGCCCTTCGTTCCTCCCTTTTAGCCAAACTGTTGGCTCTTTCTCTCTCTGCGTCTCTTTCTCTCTCTGCCCGTTCTCTCTCACGGTCTTCCCTCTCCAACTGGAGAGTGATCCTCAGTTCCATAGCATCCCTGGAAGAGTCGTCATCAGGATGACGCCGCAGTTCCCTCTCCAGTTCTGCTATCCTAGCCTCCTTCTGCGCAGCTTGGGCAAGCGCTTCTTCCGTCTCCTTTTCCTGCCAAGTGTACCATCTCAGATACGCGATAAGGCGTAAACAAAGAGAACTCAACGCTGAAACTTTTACCTGTATACGGAGCATCCCTTCTGCCTCCGCAGCACGCTGCGTGGCGTGAGCAAGTTGCTCATGAAGTAAGTTAAGCTCGGAGGTAGGAATCCACAAGCTGGAGGAGGTACCACCCACTCCCATCGCTGGGGAAGCCGCGCCAATCTGGGCATGCTACGACCGCGTGAATTAGCAGCCAACATCTGGAATCTGGGGTTTTAATTAGGAACGTACTGTACACCTACCAAGGCGCTCGTAGCTCCGAGGGCATCGCCCAACTGTTGTTCCATCTCTGCCAAGCGAGTTCGTAAATTCACTATCATGGCATCCCGGACATCCTGCAGCCTTACAAGTCAGCATTTTCACCAGAAAACCAAAAAAAAGGGGGAAGAAGAAAAGAGAAAAAGGGGAAACCTACCTCCACAAGTCCCCGGGGTTGGAGCCGCTCTGCCTATTTTATCCTATATAGACGCAAGTAGTCCTCGCTATCCCGCGCCTGTGATTCTACAATCATGCCACCCCGTTGCCAATCTTCGTACTGTTCGGGGAATCGCACGCGCCAGTCAATACAGGTCGCCGGTCCCCGCGTCTTTCTCCCGACACGAGGTGGCGCAGCCGTATCCACCCATTCCTGAGCTAGTCCTAAAGTCCTCATAACCAATCGTAGCCGAAGTGGCTCGATTTCATTCAGGCAGTGCATCCACAGTTCCCGTCCGAACCGGGCACGACTTGCTAGAACCCACGGCTGGTCAGTATCGACCATGTCTGAGTAGGGTCTCCAGTTTACCATCGCTGCAGGGAACTCCTGTAGCTCCCGCCTTAGCACCATCAGTTGGTAGGTTAGGGGTGCCGCACTCATGATAGGTTCCCACCGCCTGGCTAGCGGCACCATCGCAGGTCGCCAATGCCGAGCTCTCCCCATAGGGAGGTAATAATAGCTCCACAGCTGCTCGGCGCAGGTCATCAGAACTTTACAAAAACAAAAAAAAATATAAAACAAGCAAAACCAAAAAAAATACCTGGATGAATGGTGTGAAACCACTCACAGTCATCTCACGATCCGTTTCTTGGAAAAGGCCTGCAAACAAGTGTGCCAACATGGCGGCTCCCCAGGCATAATACCCTACTCTTTCAAGGTCTGACAGCAGCTCCAGGAAGCAACATTGGATACCATCCCCTTTCGAGCTCAGTACCAATCTCCCCAAAAGGAAGAGGAGAAATCTCCTCAAATCTATGTTGCATCTTTCCCAGTCGCCGAAATCTGTGCAGTACACGGCGCGGCATCCTATTTCTATCCTTTCCATGAACTCTTCTGAGGATTCATCGTCCCGCCGACGAGTGTCGGTGAGCCCTAATGCATCCATCAGGGACGCCCTAGCTACCGACCTGTTTTTCCGACCATCCAGGTCCAGACCCAGTAACTTCTGGGCACCTTCTCTGTAGTCCGCGTAAGTGACTCCGGTCACTGCCTCGCCCTCTACCTTCAGGCTTGTGATCCGGACCACATCCTCCAAGCTCGGCACCATGTGCCCCCACGGCATCAGGAATGCCCGGCTCACTGGGTCCCATCTCTCACACAAGGCTTGGATCAAAACCAGGTCGGGCTTGATCGGCTCGATCCGAAGAAAGGTACCAAATCCCATCACGTCTAGCCTCGCCTTCTGAAAATCTGGGAGGCCCCTGTACGCTGCTACTACCAACTCCCATAAGATTTGTGATTTCATTACAACCTACGCATACAAGGAATGGGGGTGAGGTTTGGTCAGAAGAAAGGAAGAAAGAATGAGAAAAGGGCAAGAAAACTTGGCTTACGAGTTGAGATTGGGCCCTTTCGCTGAAGTGCCCTTCAAGGTCTGAAAGTCTCCTGGAACTACTACCACTGGACCTGCTTCTCTTCGAGGAATGGGAAGATTCGCCCTCCATCCAACTCTCAGAATTTTGAACTCCTCCTCTCCCGTGAGAACTTGTGCTCCTCGAGTTAGTCCTCGATATACCTGGGAAGATAAAAGGGACAAGAATTTATAGAAATGGAAGGAGTGCGGGCCAAGATTACCTCCATCACCTGTCAATGATAGCCCTCGCAAAGAGGCACCGGCCAAGCGGCCCCATGTGTCGCTTCACCGCTCGCACAGGGTGATTGACTGGACGAAGAATAGGACGAATAGCCCCTATGTTGTCTAGGGATCCCCTATCATGATTTGGAGGACGTCCGCAAAATTTGACATAACATCCGGGAAAAGGAACTAGGGCCGTCATTATTGACTTCGACGTCAGATTCCCGTGGAAAATGGTCACAATAAGATGCGATTCTCTACTTGGGGCGGAGTCTCGACAGACCTATCACATGGGAACAGTGCAAAGGAGAAGAAGTGTAGGGAAGAAGGAACGCACAAAAGAATAAATAAACAGCAGAAAATCAAATCACTCCATTCATAATTCTACATAAGCTGTCACAAACACTACAATCATAGAGAGGTGGCGGGTCCACTAGCTCGCCAATCCTCACCATCACTCATCTCTCTGGGCACTCTCCTCCTCTCCCCCGAGGTGAGGGTTCCTCAGAAGCCTCCGGGATCCTCGTGCAGCAGCACCTGCCTCGCCTCTTGGCGCCTGCTCCGCAGCAGTGACTCGCTGCTCCTCCCCTGGCGTGACCAAGAAGCCACTGGCAGCAAAGCGACCGGACTGGCGGAGTCGCTCCCCGAACTCTCGCGCTCTCTCGTAGCGCATCTCCATCCCTCCTAGCCTCTGTACGACGGCCTGAAGGCCCAGCTGGAGCTCCCTCACTTGGGCCTCCAAGGCCCTCCTCTCGGTCAGATCCCGCTATCGCTCGGACCTTCTCTCGGCTTTCTCTCTCTCTGCCTCTCTCCTCATCATCTGCAGAAGAACCCTTAACTCCAGGATGTCTGGAGAAGGTCTCTCCTCACCGCGATGCCGCAGCTCCGCTACAGTCGCCACCCAGGCGTCACGCTCCTCTTCCGCCCGGGTCGCGAGGGCCATCGCACCGGCAAGTTGCTCCCGGAGGGAGGCAATCTCGAGAAAAGGGGCCGAGGAACTGGAAGATCCGCCAGCCACTCCCACCGTCGCTGTCTGCTGAGCACGCTGGAACAAAATAAACAAACGGCCGTCAGTGAAACTCCAAAATCTGAAGTTAAAAGTGCGGCACATAACTTACCAGGAGCGACAACTCATGTTGAGCGACGGCCAGCTGCCGCCTAGTCTCTGATAGTTGGGCGCGCAAGCCACCGATGCCACGCGTGTCCCCAGCTTGGGGAAGCCCCGCGTAGCTCTCTCTCTGCCGCCGCAGGAAGTCGGCACTGTCCTGCACCAGTACACCCCCTTGCTGTCCAGGGAGACATACGGGTCAGTCCTCGAGCCTCGCCTTGCCGCGACTCTCCCTCCTGACGCGGCTCGGCTCGTCCGCACTCGCCCACTCATCGGCCAGGCCCAGGGTCCATGCCATGTCCTGCACCAAGAAAAGGGGTCCCACATCAGTCAAAAGGAACGCGTCCCCTGTCTAGGACGCGTCCATCATTTGAGTGCAACACTCGCCGAACCCTCTCCCCCTCGCGCGGCTCGCTTCAAAACTCAAAATGAATTAAAAGAGGAAGAGATCGAAGCACCTACCGAACCGTGTTCACCTCCTCCCACGCCATCGGGCCCCTCAGGTCCCTCGGGGGCCCGGAGCGGCCCTTCCTCCTCCATGGACGCCGTTCCGTGCTCGGACGCGTCCCTCCTTGTGCGAGGGGTCCCGCATCCCTCTCCACCTTCACCGTGGTCAGGCCCACCGAACTCCATCGATCAAAAGAGGAGGAAGACGAGAAAGGGGGCAAGCGAGTTTCGGTAGAAGGCGGACTCGTTTGCGGGTAAGGCACGGGAGAAGAAAGACCACCCGTCGCTTTAAATCTAAAATCAAGGATTAAGACGCGTCCTCGCGCCTGGACGCGCCCAAAAGGGGGAAAAGGAAACAAAATCCCCCCGTGCAAAGCGTAGTTCCCCGCTGTTCAGGGCGAGGTCTCGCGGAGAGTGCCTCAAAGGACAACTCAGTGCAAAGAAGAAAGTGTGGGAGAGAGAAAAGTACACACAACATAAAAAAGCCATTTCCATTTCATATAATAGCCGAAAGTACATCATACAGTGAGAAGGGTGACGTGTACAAGCAACTCTCTAACTCTCGCCACCACCCTCCTGGTCATCTCTCTCCTCCCTCCTCTGCCGGAGATCCCTAGGGGGCCTCTGCGAACCCTGAGAAGCCGTGCTCGCCTCGCCCTGCGGTGGCAGTCCAGCCTCGAAGGCGCGACGACGCTCCTCGGCCGAAGAGACCAGATAGCTGCCCATGGAAAAAGAACCAGACTGACGAAGTCGCGCCCCGCGTTCCTTCGCCCTCTGGTACCGCTCCTCGCTCTCCCGAAGCCTCCCCTCCGCCGTGCCGAGACTCAATCGGAGCTCCAGCAGCTGGGCCTCTAGAGCCCTCCTCTCGGTCTGATCCCGCTGTCGCTCCTCCCTCTCTCTCTCCCTATCCCTCTCCCTCTCTCTCTCTCCACGCTCTCCCTCTCTCTCTCCACGTTCTCCCTATCCCTCTCCCTCTCCTCTCTCTCCCTCATCGCCTCCCTCCTCAACAGCTCGAGGGCGATCCGCAGATCCAGCACGTCACGAGGGAGCTTCTCAGCCTCCCGTCGACGCTCCTCCTCCAGCTCCGCAATCCGGGCGTCACGCTCTGCCACCCAGGCATCGCGCTCTGCCACCCAGACATCGCGCTCCTGCTCAGCACGAACAGCACGGGCCAGGGCCTCCCGAATCTCGGCCACCTGTCAAAGCACGCATGCACCGTAAGAGAACAGTGATAGAAGGAAAACAACTAGAAAAGCGTCGGGGCCAAGCAAACACTCACTCGAGCCTCGCGGTCACGCTCGGCCTCCTCAGCCCGAGCCACCGCGTACGCCAGCTGCTCCTGGAGGGCAGAAACCTCCGGAGGAGGGCCCCGCGAACTGGAACCCGCTCCGCCAGCCATCCCGGCTGCCGCTGTCTGGTGGGCCCGCTGAAACACGGGGCAAACGTCAGTCAAAGCCTAAGCATCAAAAATCCAGGTCACAAAAAAATGCATTGCATAGACTCACCAGGATCTCCAACTCCTGTCGGATGGCCACCAACTGCCGCCTGGCGTCCGCCAGCTGGGCCCGCAGGTCGGCGATCATGTTGTCACGAGCATCCTGCATTGCACATAAGTCAGTACCACATGCATATACATATAGAAAGGTGGAGCAGTTTCATTTCACTTACCCCTGCCATACCACCCAAGGAGAGGCGATCCCCGTACGTAGCTCGGTACCGTCTCATGTAGTCTGTGCTGTCCTGTACGTGGGACACCACTGGGACCCCGCCCTGCTACTAGTCCTGGTACTGTGCTGGGAAGCGCGTACGCCAGTCCACAATCTTCGCCTTCCCCTTGGTCTTCCGCCCAATGCGGGCCGGCGCATCTACGTCAACCCACTCCTGGGCCAGCCCCAACGTCCTCATGACCAGTCTAAGCCGCGGCGGCTCAATCTCGTTCAGGCAATGGACCCACACGTCCCGCCTGAAGCGAGGAAGACCCGCTACAACCCAGGGCTGGCCAGCATCGCCCATGCCCAGGTAGGGCCTCCACACCACCTGCATCACCATACATACATATTAGTTACCATTCAGTCACACGCATAAACACAAAAAAAAATCATACGCATCATACCATGGCCTCGGGATACTCGCTCAGTTCCCGACGAAGTGACGCCAGCTGGTAGCCGTGGGGTGCTGCAACCACGACCGGCCTCCACTGCCGCGCCAGAGGCACGGCCCTCCTGTTTCCATGCCTAGCCCTCCCCATCGGAAAATAGTAATAGCTCCACACCTGCATCCATCATACATCATTAGTACAATGATTGCATATTTAACTGTGGGAATGCATAAATAAAATGTTTACATGGAGGAAAGGTGCGAAGCCGCTGACTGTCGTCTCCTTCTCCGAAGTCTGGGAGAGATCAGCAATCAAATGGGCAAGCAGAGCCGCTCCCCACGCGTAGTGTCCCACTCTGTCCAGATCCGCCAAGATCCCGAGGAAACGGCAGTGGATGCCATCCCCCTTCGTCCCCAGCAGAAGGCGGCCCAGGAAGAAGAAAAGAAACCTCCGAAGATCTAGGTCCACCAGCTCCCTCTCGCTCGGATCCTGGGTGAAAGCTGCACGGGCATCTGCCTCCAGTCGAGCCAAGAACTCCGCTCCAGTCTCGCTAACCCGCTGGCGCGGGTCGACGAATCCGAGCGCCTCCATGATCTCCACTCGGCCGACTACCCTGCTGTCTCTATCAGTCACTCTCGTCTCTAACCACAGCAGGTCCAGGGCACTCTCTCGGTAGTCGGGGTAGGTGACCCCGCTGACTGCCTCTCCGTCAACTCGTAGCCCGGTGATCCGAGCCACGTCCTCTAGCGTCGGCACCATGTGCCCCCAGGGCATCAGAAACGCCCGGCTCGGTGCGTGCCACCGCTCCCTCAGTGCCTGGATAAGAGGAAGGTCGAGCCGGAAGGGCTCGATCCTAAGGAAAGCTCCAAAGCCCATGGCGTCCACACGCGCCCTCTGGAAATCCGGCAGCCCACGGTATGCTGCCACCACCAAGGACCAGCTGATCCGGCCCTTCAGCACGCCCTGCACACCACAAAAACCAACAAAGAACACATCAGCATCATGAACAGTAATAAACAATAACACTGTATATACTATTTATTTTTTTTATTTTTTTAAAAAAATATATTATTTTTTGGAGGCGTCCAGGCCCCTGGACGCCTCCTTCCTATTTTCTTTATTTCTTTTTTTCGAAAGAAATCCAAGAACCAAAAACAAAAAAAATATATATAATATATATATTATTTTATTATGGAGGCGTCCTAGGCCTTGGACGCCTCCTTATTTTCAAACTTTTTTTATTATTTACGTAAATAAATAAATAAATAAAAAGAAAAAGAAAAAGTGGAGGCGTCCAGGCCCCTAGACGCCTCCTTCTCTCACTACCCGGCCTTCTCTCACAGTCTCTCGCACGCCCGTTTTAGCCTATTGAACCACAGAGTGAGAATTCCGAAGTACTTACCGGGTCGTGATCGTCCTCTCCCGCGTCACCAGCATCCGCAGCGGCCTCCGCGGCCAGAAGCGGCACCTCCATCTCCTCCTCCGCAGCAATCTCCTCTGCTACGGCCTCCTCGGCATCATCCCTCAACCTCCTCGCACGACGAGCCAGTCGTTTCCGCTTCTCTGGACCCTGGCTCGATCCTCCTCGCTCCATTGGGACTAAGAATGGGTCGTTTGAAGTGGCTGGACGGTCAGAATGAACAGTAAGTGAGTAAAGGGGGGGGGAGGCCCCCCCCCCTATATATAGATTGAGCTTTAATTGGGGCGTCCAGGCGCCTGGACGCCCCCACTTTTTTATTTTTTTTAAAAAATTCAAAAAAACTGAGGGGCGACCAGTCGCCTGGACGCCCCCAAACCAAAAAATCAAAAAATAAAAAAAATAAAAAATTAGGGGCGTCGAGGACTCTGGACGCCCCACAAAAAAAAAAATTTTAAAAGAATTTTTTTTAAAAAAAATTATAAAAAAATAGGGGCGTCCAGGCCTCTGGACGCCCCCATAATAAAAAATATAATAAAAAGGAAAAAGGGGTTATAGTATGTATATAATCCAAACAAAAGAAAAAAAGGAAAGAAAAAGAAAAACCACAAAAAAGACAATAATTAAGGGGACGGGGGTCCGAAACATCCAAATGCCAGATTTTATTCCATCAGAAAGTAGATTGAGCTACATCAGGGGTTTAGGCGCCTTAGGCCTTAACTTCCCCAGTTCGGTTACATAAGCCCTCCACGGCTCGCATTCTTCCACCACGTGCGCTAAGGCCTTTCCCGCAACACTTGTCTTCCAGGGAGCTTTAATGGCCTTCGCTTCCTTCGCGTCCGCTTCAGTGCCCAACTCCCTCTTCTTCAAAGGAACGATGCCAGTCGATGGCGGGAACGAATGGCGTGGGATGCCAATCTGGAGGCAGCACCGATGCGCGTTGTAAAGGACAAACTCGGTCGCGCCGATCAGTTGAAGATCAACTTCGGGAGAAGACCTCATGAGGAGATCTAGCGAAAGCAAACATGCCAGTGCGCAAGTAAAGAAGCCTTGTGTCACGGTGCGGAAGTGAGACCGCCAGTCTTCACGTTTCTTCAGCCACGGAACGCGGTTCACTACAGTACCACCGAAGCCTAACACGTCGGCTATGTGATGAAGAGGGCTTTGTTGGAAGAGCTTCGAAGCGGTTGGCATTCCCTCGCGGTGGTCGAATTTGAAATACAAATCCAGCCAGCAATTCAAGACAAGTGCACAACCAAATGGAGGCTTACCCATGCTCGAGGCAGTAAGACCGCTGTAAAGATAGGCAAGGACGGCGGGTCCCACCCTCTTTCCACGCCAGATCCCGCAGATAGCACCCAGTTGGTCTTCCTCCACCATGTTGTCGGTATAAGGGAACAAGAGAGCACCCGCCAGACAAATGGTGAACCCCTTCATGATTCCCTCCAAATAGTCATCGTCTGGTGACCCTCTCAGGGCGTCCATGACCCACTCCGCAAGCTTTTGGAGATCGATCCCCTTTTGAGTACGGACCTTTCTGGCTGCGTCGGGCGGCATGAAGCTTCCAAGGACACTTTCAGAAGTCCCCCGTGTCAGCATCCGCATAGCCTTCACCTTCCCGTCACTCTTGAATTTCTTCAATCCGAGCAGAAGTTCCACCTCCTCGAGGAGGATGGTCACCTCGAAGGTCGGGAAGATAAAAGTGTGGGTCTGGGGATGCCAGATCTCCACTAGTGCGCCCATAGCCGCCCAGTCCATACGAATCTTCTCGTAATGCTTGGCGTGAATAAGGAGCCCCTGCAGATGCCACTTCGAGAGTATGGCCCTCATGCCAATGGAGATATTGGAAGTCAGCTTTGAAAGAAGAAGAAATGAAGGAAGTAAGAAGAAGGTTCACGTGGAGAAATTTGAAAAGAGTCAGCTTACCATATGCGACATGATCGTCCCACTCAGATGACCCTCGAGGTCGGAAAGTCGCCTAATCTCGCTGCTAGGCTTGCTCCTCTTCATAACGCGGGAAGACTCTCCTTCCATCCTGAAATCTCTAGATTCTCCTCTCCTTCCTCTCCTGAGCTTCCAAAACCCACCTTGGTGCATTTGAATGAACTAGCCTAAGGGGAGTTCTTATAGGAAGGGAAGATCGCTACAGGACAGAACATGTCACATCAGCGGTCGCTATCAGGATTTTGTCTGGATCTCCTTTGAACTGTGGTGCGATTCTACTATGATTCTGCTACTTTATGATGTTGCTAACCTTTGCTGGTCTGTGCAGGTTTTACTAACGGACGTCTTTGTCCTATCTCCTGTCCCACCTTTCATTGGTTGGTCCCACCATGTCATGCATCGTAGTATATGATACGTACGCTACTAGAACATGCCGAGGACCGTGCGGCCCGAACGAATCTGGGATCTGAGTTCCCCTTCAACAAAAACGGTGATGATCCCGGAAGAATTTGGGTTGTACGGATAGGCCGTCAATTTGTGATAGAATGGGGACAACGGTTCCATTCAGTGAGTTGATGCGCGAATAAACGGGCCCCAGCCCAGTATCAGCTCACCGGGTCGGTATCCTGACCCGTCCTTCATAAGTTGATAATATTATCCTTGGCTATTTTCTATTTTAGTTTGTTTTAAATTTTTCTTTAAACCCAGCATGCATTCATATAGGACTTTGATTTATTGCGGAAGATCATTCAAGTGATTCGATTGTGAAAGCCGTTGTGCTCCAATTCCCATAAATATGAGATATTCCACTCCGAATGAAATATTGAGTTTCCTTGAGACAGCCCTACGCTGCTCTTCCAAAGGAGACCCTTGTTTGGACAGACCCTCAGATATTCCTTTACCTTTTTTGACCCACCTTGGCCGCAGCACTTCCACATTGGCTGGTAACCGCTCCCCAAAGGTGAAACCTCCGGTTTATGACCCAGGTACTTCCACACCGAGAAGTTGGTCTCCTTTTGTTTCGTGCCTGAGCGCACATCTCACCCTCCCTTATTTGATCTCCGTCCAAGCAATCGTCAATATTTGAAAGACCTTCTTCAAGGTCGCCTCATTGAAACTCCAGGAAAGATTCCAAACAGTAACGTCAAAAGCGTGTCTCATCACACCTTGGCATCAACTTATCAGTCCGCTCCCACTTCACTCCACTCCACTTCGATACCATTCCACTACGTGTCGCTCCCTTGCAAAGCAGACGCCAAGGCGGGGCAGCTGTAGACACGCCATTCCTGACGTCTCCTGAGAAAGTCTCATATTACTATACGACGCCCCGCGACGGCTTACGCATTTCGAATCACTTGAGTACTTCCTTTTCTTGAGTCTTCTTCCGCCCTTTTCGGCATCCAGAATCGTCTCGTCACGGCATTCGGACGGCATCAACACCAGTCAGACGCATCAAGAGGTTCCGGAACCAAGAAGGGTGTCTGCCGGGCGCCCGCCGACGCCTGATCTAAGGACCCGGGTGGGTCTTAATGGGGGCGTCCAGGCCCCTGGACGCCCCCATGATTTTAATTTATTTTATTATTTTCTCGGGGCCCAAAATAAAATAAACAATATATATATTAATGGAGGCGTCCAGGGTCCTGGACGCCTCCATAAAAACAAAAATAAAAAAATATTTGTAAAATGCCAGTTGGCATACAAAAAACAAAAAATAAAAATATATATATATTAATAGAGGCGTCCAGGCCCCTGGACGCCTCCATAAAAATAAATATAAAAAATCAAAAATGCCAGCCCTGGTATAAAAGACAAAAGAAAAATAAAAAATAATATAATTTTGGAGGCGTCCAGGCCTCTGGACGCCTCCATCAACTCCCTGCCACCGAACGACGGTTTGTCGTGTGTAAAAAAATCCAAATTATAGAGACGTCCGGTCAGCGGGACGAGCCCATTTCTGAATGACGAGGCGCCGCTCACAAAACCACGCGTTGTGCCAAACCGCGTGCGGCCGTCGTCGATTTTCGGCGGACCTGTTTGAGGCCTCCGGGACCCTGGACGCCTCCACAAAAATATTCCAAAAAAATAAATAAAAGTAGAATAAAATATTATTTCGGCTCTGATGGAGGTGTCCAGGGTCCTGGACGCCTCCACCCTCCGGAGCCCTATAAATAGAGGCCCACCCCCTCAGTTCTGGAGGAGCTCAGAAGTGATCCGATAGGCTGCCGGAGCCCAGAGGCTACGGAGTCATTTTCTAACCCGTGGGTTCTTTTGTAGGTGGAGGTTCTGCCGGCTTCTCGGGTGCTCACGCTCGCGAGAGGAAGGTCGTCTTCATCCACCGCGCTTCCACGTCGTCCCCACGCTGCCGGAGCTCCGCCGGATTTCACCCTCGGCTCATCCAATAAGCCTTTTCTTCCCCTTTTTCTTCGTAGTTCTTTTGCATTCATCATCTCGCATCCTCTATCCCCCTTCATAAGGGCGCCTCTTCTTTTATACTTCTTGCATCCATCATCTCATTTTCCTCCTACTCGAGTCCGAGAGGGGTTTAAAAGATAACACCAACCAGGTGTGTGTCTTGCCATCATTTCGTTATTTTTATCGCAAGGATTTGAATACTACACCTCCATCTTTCTAATCCACTTGTCATTTGTTTGTCGTTGTTTTGCAAGGGTAGCCGAGGAAAGCCCTCTCCGTCGGCCGGCCGGAGGGAGAGGAAGAAGCAACCCGCCATCTCCCGCTCTTGAGGTAGGCGCGATCACTTTCTTATTTTGGGGTCTTTCGGCCCCTGGCGATCACATCTTATTTTCGAGGCCGCGGCGAGTCACTTCCCCAATGGCCGTTTAAATTTCGTTCTTATATTCTCTTTATACTCTGTTATATTCTGCTCATATTCTCGAGGCCGCGGCGAGTCACTTCCCCAATGGCCGTTTAAATTCCCGTTTTTATATGTTATACTCTTATCTATTCGTGTTCTCGAGGCCGCGGCGAGTCACTTCCCCAATGGCCGTTTAAATTCACGTTCTTATACGTTATATTCTTATCTGTTTGTGTTCTCGAGGCCGCGGCGAGTCACTTCCCCAATGGCCGTTTAAATTCCCGCTCTTTGTATTCTCTCTATATTCTGTCATCTTATTATCTACTTATATTCTCGAGGCCGCGGCGAGTCACTTCCCCAATGGCCGTTTCAATTCTTGTTATTTAATTTTTGCACCATTCCCGTCCCCCCGAGGCCGCGGCGAGTCACTTCCCGCTATGGCCGTTTAAACCCCATATTTTGCTATATCACACTTGTCCCGCTCGCCCCGTCGGAGCAATCTCCCGTGGTGGCCCCTTCTCTCTCTTCTCTTATTTATGTGTTGCAGCAAACAAACACCAAAACAAAACAAAAGAGGAGCCCGCGCGCTCCGCGTCCTCTCCGCTCTTCCCCGAACCGCGTGACGTCGCTCACACTTAGTAGGGCAACCTGCAAGATAAGATAGCAACATGTGAGTTCGTTTATCATGAAGATGTTTTCCACTAATCAAGCACACAATATGTTGTGATTATCAAACCACTATCATTACACATGAAGTTTAGTTATTATCAAAACCATAGCTCAACAATCTCCATCACACATGAAGTTTAGTTATCATCAAAATCATAGCTCAACAATCTCCCCCTTTTTGATGATGACAAACTTAGTGATGAATGATGACAATCTTAGTGAAGATGGCAAACGAAATCATGAATCACAATTTTTGGAATGTTTTTCTCCCCCAATCATGAAACCAGCAATCATTAATATATTTTTCTCCCCCAATCATGAAACCAGCAATCATGAATCACACGAAATATTTCTCCCCCTTTGACATTATCAAAAAGTGGGGTAATACCAATCATTCTCCCGCATGAAGAAGAAACAAAGGAGGAACAAATTGTAGCATGATAAATGTGCAAGGAACAATAACCCACATTTGAAGTTCTGATGAAGTAGGAGCAAATTATAAAGAAGTGGGTTCATGGAATGTATGGGAGTCACCAATTGTTGACTAGAGAGGATACCAAATGTTGATTACTTGGATGTGCCCAATCTTTCTCCCCATTTGCCAAGTAAACACAAAAATTTATTGAGCAAGTAAATAGCATGGGAAGTCCACTCAATTTTTGGTTTTCAATATATTCCAGATTTTTAATTTTTGATTTGAAATGCATGACAACTCAATGCAAACATGTGACACTATTAATGCATGCAATGCAACTAAATAGACATGATGACAATATGAATGCAATCACATGAAACTCAATGCAAGTATACAATGGAAAAAAAAATAACTAGGCCAAATTTTTAATTCAAAAACCATTTTTGGAATGTGATGGATTTTCAGATTTTTAATTTTTGATTTGTGGTTTGAAATGCATGAGATGCAACTTATGCATGTGATGGCATGTAAGATGCATACACAAAAGAACAAATAGATACGTATAAATACATGCAACACAGCTCCCCCGTACTTATTTAAGAGGGGATGGGTATAGGAAAGATGTAAGAGAGTCATGACAATCGGAATACACATGTGTAGCACATGGGAGATTTTCCAATCATATAGGAGATTAATGCAATTACTAATGCAGTCAATCAACTTTCTGAACACATATTAAATCAAATTCTCAGATGTGTAAGTGAGTAACATGAAAAATGATAGTTTCAATATGGATATTTAGATTTTCAGATCAACACAGGGAGATATTTTACAGACTGCACTTCAATTTTGAGAACAGCGTATTGGAGGCTACGCTCTACCACAATGAGTTTTCACCATCATTTTTTTTAACTTAACCAGTTTCACATGATAGTCAGAATTTTTCAAGAGTGATCAGGTTCAAAATGATTCTTTTTTACGCGAGTAGACGCATGGAGCTCATGCCAGAATCCCCGGTTACTCAGAATACTGAACCATTTCACCTCATTTTGAAGAGAGATACTAGTTCACACTTTTTAGATATGAACCACATCACGTCTCAGGTGACATGTGTCCAGTTTACTCAGTGAGACCGAGCATTGCTCTGCCGTTCATTTTCATTTCAGATTTTTCAACAAAGATACGTAGGCAGCTTTTTCCTCAACTGTCTCTCCATCATACATGCAGCAAGTTTAATATCTCAAGAGTGTTGAAAAGAAATTCATATATCATTATCTTTAACACTCATTTTCACATTTTTTACAAGAAGTGTGCGAATTTGATCCAGCATGTATACCGAAAATATCATGAATACATAACAATACAACTCCCCCTAAATAGATGCACTTTTACTCCCCCAGAGTGTACAATATGAAGCATACCGATAATGACTCAATTGTAACATTATTTATCAAGAAGGCATAAGGTCATAGAAATTTTAAGGATGGGGGTGAATAGCACATACTAACACACAAACACACATTGGGAGTTTATGCAAATGCACTATGACATGCATGCGAGCAATGTGATGTCAATTTGATACCAATTGAATGGACGCCAACATAATGAACTAAGTGCGACTAATGCATGAGTTCTAATACAATGCAGAAATTAACATGGGTGCAAAGTGTGTGTTTTTGGTTTTTCATTTAAGTGAACTAAATGCACCTTATGCATTGGATTCTGATGCATGCAACCTATAACTGTATGAGAATGAAAGACATGATGTAAAAATAAGATGAGAGCTTTGATTTTCAAGCTAGTGTGACAGAAATCTTATTGAGATCATCAACATTCTATTCATGAATCGGCAACCATTCTTTATGACATGACCTTTATGAATAAGGGTGCATAAATGATCAAAATTAAGCAATGTAACCCAAATTTTAGAATTGTTCAAAAATAGATTTTCAAAGGTCTTTCACAGGTTTTGAAATGAGAATTCATCCAAAAGTCAAATGTATGAATTATTTAATCACAAACATATTTTCAATTTACATAACTCAGCTCAAGGATTCATTCACAAATCAATCAAGCACAAGCCAGTCAAGATATGGTACGAGACGGAGATTTTAGTCCAAAGACCCAACTCAACGCATAGGGAATGCTTCCAAGTGGACATAATCCACTCTTTCACAAACGTCATTTGATATACCAGATATGTAATTCAATTCAAGTGTATTTGAATAACCAACCACTTCAAGCACATCTCTCAAGATTTTCATTTGGTTAAATCAATTAAGTATGATCATCACATCAAACTAGATTCAACCAATTTGTCACAAGATGCTAGTAAATGACCACTCAAGTTTTTAGAATTAACACTTGTCCTCTAAAGGTATCACCAAGTGGCAACAAGGCCATTGCATGAGTTGATAAGGATGAATTACCTTGGTTCAAGAGACAAGATTAGAAGCCTTCAATCACTAAGATTGCCAACCTCACGGAGGTTAATATTTCAGATTTTGATTTCTTACCTTTGCCTTGAGAATTATTTTTCTTTCAAGTCTTTCACCTATTGAACCCATCCTTCGTTAACAGAGATGCGCACTTTTCATACCATGTCTTGGGTACTATCAAGATCACTTTCTATCTCCCGGTGGTGGATTGAGGAAATTTTTATCATTGCAAGGTATTCCTTATTTGATTCAAACTTGGTCACGGTCAGCCCATCAACATTTAGATTTTGGGAGTGTAATCTGCATTCAAGTACAACAGAGTTGATTTGTCAATTTCGATTCAAATTGATTAACAATGACATGACAAATTCAACCAACATCTCCTAGACAGCTCTAGATGCAATGCATGACTCATGTGTGAACCTAAACATTAATCCCATATGATGAATGTGGTTGCTCCCCCTTAGTGTGTGCATGAATACAAGATGTTCAGTAACAATCCAATGCCATATGCAGCCTGTAACTAATTGACTCATAGTACCGTGCAGAGAACTTAGATCCGAAGATCACCTCACGCGTAGTGATAGCTTTCAGACAGGCAAAATCTGCCCTTCCACATGTCACCATTTGATATACTATGTAGTCAACGGTGATGAAGGTAGGAGGATTGCTATGCATTATGACATGAATTCAGAATGTTCAACTTATGCAATACAGTGCGTGAAAGTATATGCAAACTCAAAATATGTAGTGAAATCATGATCTGAAGAATCTTCAAGCTCTCCTACAACAACATGCTATATGACAAGTGATATGCGCACAAATATGCAAACAACTATGAATGAAATGCATGTGCAGACATATGCAAGATTACATGACTATATGACCCAGAGTAAGTCAAAATATGACAGAGTCACTATAGAAAGTAGGAGGGATATCACCTGATCTTCAAATTCAATTTTTGATTTTTATTCCAACTTGACTTATGCCATGTGACCCGTGTGCCTTACCTTCTTGATGAAAATAGATTTCATGCTTTACATTCTCAAGGCACACCTGCAAAACAAATTTCTCATTTGGCCTTCTTAAGTACCCAAATCATCTTGGGTCCTTGTGGGTTAGCAGCATCTTTGGCACGTGGCTTCCACTTCTTAACAAACACTCAAATCATCATTTTCCATTAGAAAGCACTCGTGCATGTGATGCCCAAATTTACCACAGTAACGATAACATGGCTTCAAGAGCTTAAAGGCATGAAAATCATTTGAAGCATGTGACGTCACATTCACTCTTCTCATTTGGTTGACCATTTTGTACATTTGAGCATGATGTGTTGAATGAAAATTCTTTTTCTTTGTTAGTATCCAGCAGTGTGAAATTGTATGACCTCTTTTACCACAATGATTGCAATGCATGAGAGATTTTGTAGTAAATGATTGCTTTGAATTTGTGGAGCCAGTTCTGTTCCTGTAAGCTTTCAAATCATCATTTTTCATAATGAAACAATCTTGTATCATGTGTCCAAGTTTTTCACAGTAAAGACAAGAGACATTTCTTTTCTTAGATGCATGGAAGTTTACATGAATATTTCTAGCATGCACATTCTGGACATCCACACTCTTTTTCAGATTTGATTGAGTTCTTGACATGGTGTGTTCATGGGAGCGAGATGTGGAGGTGCTGGGTGCACAAGTGCTATGAACAAAAGAAGTGTGTAGCTTGCTCTCAAATTTCTTTTTGTTCACTAGATTAAAACCCAGCTCTTCTTTTTGAAAGTTTACTTTCATGCCCAGCAATTTATCTAAGTTTTCTTGGCCATTCACAAATTTAGACAATGAAGCATTCAAGTCAGAAATTTCTTTTTCAAGAGATGAAATGTGCAATTCAGAATTGGAAAGTTCTTCTTTGCAAGTGGAAAGACTGACATTTAACACGGCATTAGTTTTCCTAAGACATTCGACTTCTTGCCTTATTTCATTCACATCTTCACACTCTTCCAAAGCCACATATTTTCCTTTTTTAAAAAACAACAATCTTTCAGACATGACATTGTTCAACTGTTTCAATTCTTCATTTTCTTTTTCAAGTCTCTTATCATGAGCAAATTCAATTTGACCAATGTCCATAAGACTCATTCTCTCTTTCAGCTCTTTATTTTTATTTCTCAATGAAGAGATTTGATCTTTGTGAATTTCAATGTCAAACATGTAACCATCAATCAATTCCTTAAGGTGTGAGCATTCTTTGCAAGAGGAATCACTTTTATTTTGACCAACATTCTTTTTCAAATTTTTGTTTTCAAATTTTAACTTCTTGTATTTTTTAGCAAGCTCTTCATAGGCATTCAACAATTCTTCGTAGTTAAAATCATCTTCATAATCAGAGTCAGAGTTTACCCTTGAGCTCGATTCACTTGACTGACCACTCCCTTGTTCACTCGTGCCTGCTACAAGATATATGTCTTTAAGCTCCTCCTTGAGGTCTGCTAATCCATCCAATATTTCTTTCGTGGATCTGTAATGGGAGACAAAAGGAAAATAGTTAGAATCAACTGCAGCAGTAAGCAACTTCATAACCAAGCAATTTTGATCATGTATGTGCTTTTGATTTTCAGTCCATACACTTTTGTCTTTAGGCAATTCATGAGGACCATGTGAAATAAGCTTCCATAGCTTAGGGTCGTATGAATTAACTAGACTACACATCCTTCCTAACCACAAATCAAAATTACAGCCATCAAACACGGGTGGAGAGTTTAAGGTGTACATCATGGTAGTCATTGATCCGGATCACTCTAGATTGTTAGACCTATGAAATTAGAGCCTTAGCTCTGATACCAATTGTTGGGTCCCACAATCAATGACACCCAAGAGGGGGGTGAATTGGGTGATTACAAATTTTAAGGAAACTCTTCCAGTTTTAACAAGTGTAAAGAAATAACAATTAAAATATCAAATCTGTTGAACAGCAAGTTAGATAACAGCTTACACTAATCCTCACACTAAACGACAAGACGAATGCTGCGTGGTGGAGTAAATTCCTTTCAACAAGATTAAGGAAGTTAATTAAGCCAAGAAATAGATTCTCTCAATCTCACCGTTCCCACACGATCATATAAAAGGATTCAACAATCAAACCAAGCCAACGCGCAAAGCAAGCCATAATACACAGGGATTTTAAGGTGGTTCGGGACCACGACGGGCTCCCTACGTCCACCTCTCACCAAACTAGGTGAGACTTCACTCGGGGATAAATCCCCAAACGGAGACGACGCTCCAACCACACACGCAGGACGACGCCTGCACACACACACGGGGACGTGCCTCAATGCACACACACACACACACGCACGGAGACTAAGTCTCCAACACAATCCAACAGGCGGATCAACAAAATGCACACACGCTGCGACAAGTGCAGCAAATCTCACACACACGTAGATTTAGGAAGACCTACGCACACACATGAATCAAATACGATACACACACACGACCACGGATCCAGATGATCTACACATACACAAATGCTTAGAGTTTATGAGAAATACAAATATAACATTCAAAGCATGATGACAGTGAGGCTTAGTTTAGAAATCCCTTGATTTGGCTTCTCTTTGAATGTATGCTGCTGATTTAGAACGTAGCTTCAATCTTCACTTAATCGAAACTTCTGTCTGTGCTTGCTTGGCTCTTCTTCTTTCTAGTTTGCTTGGCTTTCTCTTCTTGGGAGGAGGTTGGTTTTAGATCTTTCTTGAATCACTTTGGAGATAGATGAACGATCTTTGCTCAAATGACGTGATGGCTTGATTCTTCACGTAGCTTCCAATTGGAGATCGATTGGAGACTTGTATGCTGCTTCTTCCCTTCACATTCACGCTCAAATCAAGGTGGAAGAAGTCTTGGAGCTGCTACCTACGACCTGGACATACAAGGGTTAGAGGAAAAATGATTTTCAGATCTCACTTGGTTTGTCCTTAGGGTTTACAACCCAATAACATGTATATATGTGTTTAGGTCGGTCAAGAGACAGCCTAGGGACCAGATGCTCACTTTGTGGAGTGATTTGTGGAAGTTGGACTCGGATTGGAAGACTTTAGGAGCAAGAAAACGGCGGTCAAAAATCACGGCTGGAGGTCGAACCAGAAAGGGTCGACCCTTGGGGTCGACCCTCGGGCAAACAGAAGCCAAACAGAACTAATTTTATGTTCTGTTTTACAGGGGTCGACCCTCGTGTTTCCAGAATCCAAGCAGAACCAACATTTGGTTCTGGATTACAGGGGTCGACCCCAGGGGTCGACCCTTTCAGGCAGGTTTCACAAAATTGGTTCTGTTTTGAACAGAACCTGAGAGGGTCGACCCCATGGGTCGACCCCTTCTAGTTTAGGCCTGAAAAGTAACTAAAACCACCATCAAATCAATGGGAAACAATTGATTAAATATTACCATAATCCCATGAGGATCAACCATGATTTTTTCATCCTGAAAAATATGATAAAGCAAGAGGTTTGATCAAGATCAAAATATATGGGTCATTCATTAACATATGAAGCTAGTTTTGAGACCGAGACCCAAATGACATGAAATATGATTACGAAATCATTAGCCTGAGGCATATAAGAATCCCCATGAAAGATCTGTATGAAAGCACTAGAGAACCCAATTTTCCAACTCAAGATTATAAGAGTATCACAATGGATCCCAATATAAATTCTTACCTTGAATCCATCACAATGTGGGAAATATTAACCTGCACTTTCTGAGAATTTAGAAGCAAGTTAATATTAAACCAACGAATCTGAAGATCCCAACTTCAACCCAATTCTCTCACAAACAATTTCAAAGCATTTAAGTCATATGATCAGAATGACTACGAACCATCATTTATGCATTCATGATATACAAGAACCAGAGGAAATCCTCAACAGAGCATGTAATGAAATAGCTATACATTTACACAACACAAGGTCATGCAATCAATTTCATATCTATAAGGACTCAATCATTCCACTGAGAAGCATAGTCTTCACATGAAACCTCCAAAGATTAATGAGCAACATGCATGATTCAACATCAACCTACTTAGTAGGGCAACCTGCAAGATAAGATAGCAACATATGAGTTCGTTTATCATGAAGATATTTTCCACTAATCAAGCACACAATATGTTGTGATTATCAAAACCACTATCATCACACATGAAGTTTAGTTATTATCAAAATCATAGCTCAATAATCTCCATCACACATGAAATTTAGTTATCATCATAACCATAGCTCAACAGTATGTAATAAAATTAACCCCGTAGAAAAAAAATAGCCGAGATAACATCGAACAACAACACTAAAATTCGAAAGGTAATTTCGCAATTATGTACCATGCAATTTACCTTACATGGAGGGAATAACTTCAAAAGATCTCCGTGCTTTTTAGCCATTGGACAAGGACGTTTCCGCCCCCTGTCTTCTCTCTCTCTCTCTTCATATATTCCCGGGCATATGTCCGGCCCTCCTTCTCCCCACGGCAGCAACCCCCCAACGCCGTCACCCGTCGTCTCCCGCCAATCCGACGGCCCGCTTCTCGCCACCTCACCCTGACCACGTCGCCGTCGGCGATGTCGACCTGCATCAGCTACACCGCCACCCGCGACCGCTGCTACCGCCGCTCCTTCTCCTCCGCGGGCCTCCGATCCGCCACCATCGGCCTCCACGGCGGTGCCACCACCGTCCACTTCTGGGTGCCCCGCCTCCCGGACGCTGCCAAGCCCTCCCTCCTCCTCATCCATGGCTTCGGCGCCAACGCCACCTGGCAATGGGACGCCCACCTCCGCCCCCTCCTCGCCGCCGGCTTCAACGTCTACGTCCCCGACCTCGTCTTCTTCGGGGAGTCCTTCACCACTCGCCCGGATCGCACTGTGTCGTTCCAGGCCGCCTGCGTCGCCGAGGCAATGGACGCGCTCGGGGTGGAGCGGGCCTGCCTGGCAGGGATCAGCTACGGCGGGTTCGTGGGGTACGCGCTGGCGGCGGCGTACCCGGATCGGGTGGAGCGGGTGGTGCTGTGTTGCGCCGGGGTGTGCCTGGAGGAGAAGGACCTCCGGGACAAACTGTTCGTGGTGGAGGACGTCCGGGAGGCGGCTACGCTCCTGATCCCGCAGACACCAGAGAGGCTCCGGAAGCTGATGCAGCTCTCTTTCGTGCGGCCGCCGCGGGGGGTGCCGTCATGTTTCCTCTCCGATTTCATCCAAGTGAGTAGAGAACCAGAAGAAAATGGTCTTTTTTTCTTATGTTTTTTTTCCTCCTCTCTGGTCGCGTTTTTCTCGTTTTTGTAGCGGGACGCTGACTCAGGAACCATTGCTAGTTTGCCTTTTGAATTTGATGTGGGTGTTATCTGAATGAGATCAGGAACGGCAAAGGCATTTGGCAGCTTCTTCAGTATTTTATTATAAATTCTATAACAAATCCGTGTCCTTTTGGATGTTTATCACATCTGAATTAGTATTGTCTGGAGCTGAGTTCAGAATTTTGGTTCCACAAATTGTCGTCTTTTCCTAAGTAATACGAGACATGGTGTCTGGTAATGTTAACTGGTGCCGACTCTGTTTGCCCTTGGTGCAGCTTGCCTGCGGCTTCAAACTCATTTCCTTCCTGTGGTTTCATGTTTTTTCTTGCTCCCTGCGTATTGCGTAATGTGGTGGCCATTTTGATGTTTCTTTTCCCGCCTCGGTACATTCTCGCAGCTGATGAATAACAGGTTGTGAGGTGTTCTTAACTTGAGGTGAACAAATGGAAGAGCCTCTGGCAGATTTTGTTTCTTGAAGTGAATTTCAGGTGGAGGTTGTATATTCTGATGCTATAAAGTTTGAAGCCCCAAGAATATGCTTTTAGGTCTACTCACCAGGAATTCGTTCACAAGCAAATTTCTTGGAGCACAGGCTTTCATGAACTTCCCCACGGAAGACATCATGCACAGTATTAGGAACATGCAAGAGTTATCATTTGCCATGAAGGGCTTAATGAGTACATGCATGGGGCGTAGAGTGGTTGTCTGTTATTTTTGTTGTTTTGGGAATCATTCAGCAACTATTATAGGATGCTTCTAAATTTTTACGCCTCTGAATTGACTTTTACCATCTCATAAGCTTATGCAGATTCTCATCAAACTTGTGAATATTTTCAGACTCTAGCTATGCTGTTAGATAAGCAACATAGGTTGCATTTCTGTGGCTATTCTGATCCAGAATCTTTATCTTACCCGCTGAATGCAATTCAGCTCTGACATGGGTAATAGGTTGCATTTTAATGACGTCTTAGTCCGCTGGTTGGCCTAATTTGGATACTTGCGGTCAGATTTTTTGACAAAACTTCTTTCATGTGGTTTAGTTGTTGGGAAATTGAATCTTTATTTATAAGCTTGTTAATGGGATTGCTGCTAATTAGATTTGGAAGATGGACTTACCACATTACTCTGGGAATTGTGTATAGTAGTATATTAACAAAAGTAATCTCTATGACAGTTAGCCTACAAAATGGAGAGAGAAAAAAAAGAAAAAAAAACAGAACACTGGCATTTGCACAATAAAATCAGGAGTGTGCAAGGAAGTGGTAATGGGAATGAGATGGGGGTGGGAGGTCTAATTTACCATTCAAATTTCCTTTAGGTGTAGGAATAAAAAAGGGGGAAGCGGGAGTCCTTTTCAGAGCAGAAATGATGGCAGAATGAGTGAATCCTGTTTCTAGGTCTGCATTAGTTCGAGTCTTTTTGTATACAGCCTTTCTACATGGTAGTCTTTAGCACATTCCAATGTGTTAGTCTTTAGAAACAAGAAGTGATTTTCAATTGTTTGCTGACATTGGCCCATTCATTTGTCAGCGAGAAGTGTCCATTATGGATGAAGAGCGCTTCACAGCCTAGAAACCAGAAGTAACCTCCACATCCTGATGAACATTGCGATATTGTTCAGTTTGCTGTAAAATATCATTAGCTTCAAGTTTCAAAATCTCCAGTTTTAAAATTCTTACATTTTTGTTTATGGTAATTTGCACTGGAACCAAAGGTGGAGGAAACAAATGGCACACGGGTTGAACATATTTTAAAACCCAAGTATTCTCTCACTATACCTAATGTCAGGAAAGTACCAAAAGATGATATTTTATAGTTTTCTACATCATTTTACAAGTCATGGGCCATTGATATTCCATTCAAAACAATTATGATTCTTTCGTTTTACATTTAAAACCATTTTATGCAACGAAGCATTGCCTATGTTCCATTAAGGAGAGTTTTCCGGGACCATTGGACCATTGAATACCATTAAACCTTCAACTATCTAGAATATCACACACCTTGATTATTCAATTATGCTACAAGCAAGTATTAATCTACCTTCTGTCAAGTCACTGGCAAAGAGTGCTGTAACTAATTAGAGAACATAAGAGCTACTGCAACTTGAAATGGGCACTTTGTCTAAAGATTATAAATGAAGTATGGCATGCATAATTTCATTCTATTGTTGCAAGTGATAAAAGGTAACTCAAAAACATTTTGCAGACATCCTAAAAGGGTAATTGAAGTTCTTCAGCCTTGGAAAAGAAACTTTCATTCTAGCAATCTTCATAATTTCTATTTCTGCAATTGTGATGTCCAAAAAACAACAGCATTCTACAATCTTCTTTCTATTCCCACTGAGCTACTTTGCAAAGTGTACGCAGTTACCGCGATGTTGGCCTAGCTAATTTTGGCCACAATGCCTGTTAAGAAAGGGTAGACATTGATTTAATAGTCAAGAAACTTTTGTTGTAATGTGTAATGCACAGTGCTCTTTGCAATCTGTTGATGACTAACATGGTGGAAAACTATGTTTCTATATTCCGCTTGCTATTTATACCAATTCATTGTATAAAAATTGTTCTGTTGTTTTTCTTCATTTTCATTCAGAAGTTAATTTTCACTAAACCCTTTCCTGCTTCCCTTCTTTTCCTTTTGTTGCTTCAATATTGTTGTCTTTTTCTATACTTTTTCACCCTTTAATATTTTTTGTTTGATGAAGCATGCCAGTTGTTATTGGTCCTTGATTGATATCAACCAAATGCAACGTTGAGTGGCCAAATTTTCTCTTCTTTCTTTCCTTAGGTGCAGCAAAGGATGATGCCAGAGGAATGAGGATCGTTGATATGTGTATTTCATAACTGAATTTACTATTGGCAGGTTATGTGTACAGAGTATGTTGAAGAGAAGACTGAGTTGATCCTTGCATTGATCAAAGACAGGAAGCTTTCAGACCTTCCCAAGATTTCACAGGTGAAGTTTACTTCGCTTTATAAAGTAGTCCACAGGGCTAAAGAACATTTTAATGATGAGGTAGTTGATCAAGATTTTTATTGTGTTATTCTAATCAAAAGATATGTCTGTCTTCATTCGATTGTTGGTCTCATCTTGCTTTTCTCTTTGTAACCTACTAAAATCTTCTCTAAAATGCATACACATCTGAGGCCTATGTCCAGCAATGGAAATTGAAACTTGGAATCTCGCTAAAGGCTTCTAAAGAATAAAATCAAACATTGACCAAGTTTTTCGCCACTTCTCTCCTTTTAATTCTTCTTGTCTTTAGGGGTTCTATATGTGCTTCTGATATTGTCATTCTTGCATTCTGCAGCCAACCTTGATAATATGGGGAGAAGAAGATCAGATATTCCCGTTGGAACTGGGACACAGATTGCACAGGTCTTTTAGAAATCTGCAGATAGAATTTCTTCTTGAGATAGAGGTAGAGTTTATCTGCAAAATTTTCGTAAATTTTTACAGGCATTTGGAGGGAAACTCTGAACTAGTTGTCATCAAGAATGCCGGGCATGCTGTTAACCTTGAGAAGCCAAAGAAGTTCTGTAAGCATTTGAAGTCATTTCTGCTTGATTCTTCATCCAAGGTGAACACAACCAGCCAAAAGGTAGATTGATCGGATACCCTCTATTTCGCCAAACATTAGGAGGATTCACAAGTGAAAATGAGTGCAACAACAAAATTGAAGACATACAACCCTTACCTCAAAATTTGAACAGTGACAACACACGTTTGTGCTAAAACAAGATACTGAGGTTGAGGTACACACTTGTAAATTATTCATTTTTGTTCAAAAATGTTACTGATATATTGAAAAATAAAAGGGAAATGATATTACTTAATCTGTTGAGAAAGAAAGGAATGCAGATAGCCACACCAAGCATCGTTTTTCAGTTCTCTTCTAATATACTTATGGCTTAGGCATGGCATATAAAAACTATAGACCTGATTCAGCTAACGTTAGGTCTTGGCAGAAATGCCGTTTTGTTGAAGGGCTGAAGAAGGTGCAGCCAGCCAGTAGCCTGCTGTCATGGGCCATGCAACCAAGGAAGCCAAATGTTTGGTCCATAATCAAGAACTCAATGGATGAGAAACCTCAGGATTAGGATGTTTATAATGTAGATGAAACAGGAAACATGTAACTACAGATCATCTGACCCAGTAAGTGCAAACTGCAGTTTGCAACCTGGCCTAAGCCTGGCATCAGGCTTGCAGAGATCTACCAAGAAGAAATTCTTCCAGCTAGTCTGATGATTGGTGGCAAACTGACAATTAAGTTGGGAGTTTTAAGTATTCTTGTACTTATTCAGACACGGGGCTGCCATCGTGTGCTTTAGAGTGGAAGCCATCCACGAATTGCTATACTGAATCCAAAACGTGATACTTCTTGGCCTCTTGTGAAGGGAACCTTGTCATCTTCTAAAGCATCAAATAACATCCAAGAGAAAGTGTTGATTCGATTATGATTATTTATTATTTTGGCTTTACGTCATGTGGCCCTTCTTTTCAGGTTCAGACTAATAGGCTGATTCTTTATAACATTGAGATGAACACCTGAAAATTGAGCTTTGAAATGAGATGTTAAGAAGGAATATTGTGTTATCAAGAAAATTTTGTTTGAGCTTGGTTATAAGTGGAAAGATGACTCGGTAAAAAGAAGGGATTTTTACACCCACACACACACACATATATATATATATATATATTCTCGTAAAGTTCAGTTTTGTCAAATATACAATTCATCTTAGCATATTATCATGAATATCCTTCGTTTAGTTAGAAATATTACGGTTATACCCCTTTAGTTTACTGCCGGAGGAGAATATTCCGTAAAATATATCATCTATGGTCATTAGATTTAGGATATATTTGACAAAATCAAATTTTACAGGGATATATATATATATAAATCTTACTCTTTAACTCAAATTTAACTTGAGTTAAATGTATCGGAGTTACGGTGAGGGTATAATCGTGACATTATCTATATTTTAAAGATTTTCATAATAATATGTTGCAATGAAAGGCATATTTGACAAAAGTGAAATTTATAAGAGTATATATGTAAAAATTTCAAAAACGAATTGTTACATGTTAGGATGATCCATCTGCCTCCCGATGTGACGTCAAGCTCAATGTAATCCATCGTCATTGTAATTTTTTCCTTTTCCCATCCACATGGTCGTAAAGTTAACAACTTGTAAATAGTTGGTAGCACATGCACTACTCATTTAACCAGCTTTCAATCCATGGAATGTTTGTCACGTTTATTTGACTCTTAAGCGCCGTCATTCTGCTCTCGCACTGTATGTATAGTCAATATAAATAAGGATATTCAAGTATCCTACGTCAATTGAAAAGGAAAGATCTAGGTATCAAAGCATTTCATATCAATTCAAATGCACATATATTTAAAAAGTGGATACTTTAAATCAACTCAATGGATGATTCCAACAAACATACGCCGTTCAACTCAAGTCTCAATTTGCCCGTATAACATTTCCGAAAGTCTCACAAGAGCAAATTGCACACTGACAGATACATTAACTACAGTAGTTCTACAAGAATGCTTTGTATGCCCCGAAAAGAGCCTCTACAGATAGCCTCTGCCCTCGGAAGGGCCACTGAGTCCACCATTTTTTATTCTCTCATCCGCACAAGCGGCTGGGTTGTTACGCTTTTTCTATTACCACAAGCATATAGAATTCAAATTTAAGATATATTGATCATCACATCACATAATCAGAATGATATATATATATATATATGTAGGGGGGGCGCTCACCTGGTGCCGGCACCAGGTGCCCTCTGGCACGGCACCAGGGGGGGGGGGGGCGCTGTGAGGGGGGGTGGGGCCGGCAGCGCCTGGTGCCGGCACCACCGGATAGCCCCCCTCTATATCTAGATACATTACATATAATACACCATTACACCCACATCTCCCGGGCCGGCCGGCCCCCCCGGCCCGAGTTACTGCTGCTCCGGCCTGGCCCTGGGGAACTTCACATCGGGGTTTCTCACGCGCTTGAGCCACATCCCCGCCATCACCCTCGCCGACATGCTCCACATCACCTCCTGCCCTCCCTTCCCCCCTCCACCTCCACCCCCCTTCCCCACCTTCTTCCTCCCCCCCACCCCCAACCCGGTCGCTACCACCCACTTCATCGCCGTCAGCCTCTGCCTCTCTCCATCCCACCCTCCACCACTCCTCCCCCCCCTCAGCCCCGCCACGTGAAGGCTCCCCACCCTAAACTTTCTCTCCCCCACCTCCTCCCCTTCCTCCCCCGTCGCCTGCACCAGCACCACCACCGGCGCCCCCACCGTCTCGTACCTCCTCAGCGGATCCCTCATCTGCACCACCACCAGCACGGTGAGCGCGCCGCCCTCGGCGGATCCCCCCCACACGTCCAGATCCAGCGGGGGGTTCGGGTCCCCCTTCCCCGCCAGGGTGAACACGTCGAAGGGCGCCTCTTCCTCCGCCATGTCCGCCTGGATCTTGAGCGCCTCCACCGCCATCGCCTCCACCTTCTGCAGCGCGAAGGCCAACACCTCCTCCGCCGCCACTGGGTCCTCGCTCACGTTCCAGATCCCCGTTGTGAGGCGTTCCTTCCGGCCGGCTCCCATGGCCGCCGCCATCGTCTTCACCGCCGCGATGGACCTGGCAGCGCTAGAGCTCGCGCCCTCCTTGTTCCGCCCGCTGATGATGGCCGACGCGATGCCCTCGAACGCGATCTGCTCCGCGGTCTTGCCCATCAGGTCGTCCATGGCGGCCAGGGAGGAAAGTGTGGAGGAGAGCTCGTCGGCGCCCATGGCGGCCATCCGTTGGAAGATCTCGAAGCCGCTGGCGGATCTCTGGTCGCGGACGACCAGGGGCTTCGAGATCTGCATCGCCAGCTTGGGAATGTCGTTCCGCGGGACCTCCGTGTTGAAGGGGTTCATGGCCACCAGGTAACCCCCGTCCTTGGTCTGAACGACGGAGCCCAGGCCCTTCCCGAGGTCGGAGACGAAGGCCATCTCGGAGTCGCCATCCTCGCCGGAGCCCGGTCTCGAGGGGGCGGCCGCGCCGGACGAGGCGTAGAGACCGCGGTCCTTGCCGTCTTCCAGCTCCAGCATCTGGAGGAACTCCCTCGTCACTGTCTCCTCGTCGGCGTCCAGCCCGTGGGGCTCCTCCGCCACCGCCTTGACCGCCGCGTCGCCTCCGCCTCCGGCCATCATCGACTCGAGCGCCGCGATCTGCTTAGCTATCGAGTCGAGCTCTGTCATACGCACCCGGTGGGCGTGGTCGGGCACCACCTCCTTTACGATGACCTCGCTGGACACGGACTTCTCGTCGTCCGCCTCCCCCGCCGGCTCCGGCTTCTCCTCCCGCACTCCGGCCTGGATCTCCACCCCCTTGTCGACGACCTCGAAGTCGGGCAGGTCGAGGTCCTCCACCTTCGCGTCCTGCTCGGACCTCTGCACCGAGGGCGAGCTCGATGGGGGCGCCGACGCCGGCTCGTCGAGGTTGAAATCGTCGATCCCCCGGAAGTCGACGGCGGAGGATTCGTTCGAGGGCGTGACGCCAGGCTCCAGCTTGCTCAAGACCCTGGGGCTTGTCACGCTGAAGGAGGACTTGGAATGCCGCCGGGCGAAGGGAGAAGGTGGGCCCTTCGCTTTGCTGCTGCCGCCGGATCTGGCAACCTCCTGCTGGCTGTAGATGCCCACGCCGCCTTCCTCCATGATCTGGAAGCCCAGCTTCAGGACCATCTCCCCTCCCTTCGCCTTGCCGGCGAGGTCGAAGCTCCGGTCCCACTGCCGGACGCGCGCCCCCTCTAGGTTCTTCTCCATGGACTCCCGCACCAGCAGGCTCAGGTCCACCGTGCTCTTCCCGAAGTCGAGCTCGGGGGCGTCAATGGCCACGGTGGAGATGAGGAAGGGGCGGGGCTCGAACTTGAGGGGCTTGCCGCTGCCCCCGCCGCCGCTGCAGTAGACGTGGCAGCGGACGAAGAGGGTCTCCTCGAAGTCGGCGCAGCCCTGGAGCACCCTGGACGGCATGGTCTGCACGGCCCCGTCTCTGGTTTCCTTCTTCCGGACGGCCACACGGAGCCGCAGGCCGTTCATGGAGGCGGGGAGCCCCTGCACGGAGATGACCTCCACCGAGAAGAGACACCCCAGGCGGTGCATCCCGATGTGCGACAGCGCGCGCATCGGCTTCCAGCTCCAGATACCCTTCGCCGCCGCCGCCGCCGCCGCCGCGGGCTCCTCCTGCCGGGCGGCCCTCCCGCCAGGCTGGTGCCGGCCGCGGCGGCGGTCGTCCCTGTCGTCGTCCTGCTCGGGCTTCTGCTTGGGGCGGGAGCGCCAGGGGGACATGGACAAGCGGCGGGACCGCGGCCGCTGCGTAGGGTGGTTGTCGGCGTGGTCCGCCACGGCGGAGACGCCATCCGGGGGCGGCGGCGGGGTGGTGCGGGGGAGGACGAGCGAGGCCGTGCGCCGGGTGGTGTGGGACTGGTAGAGGGTCTGCGACAGGGCCTCCAGCTCCTGGAGGAGCTGGGTATTGTTCTTCCCCTCCGACTGGTACTGCGCCATCGGATGGTGGTGGTGGGTAGTGGGCGAGAGAGAGAGAGTGTGTGTGTCTTAATAAGGGCAGGGAGGTGTTTGGTAGGAGAAGGGTTCCATTTCCCTCCGACTGACTTGTCTGGGGGCCAATGGTGCGGAAGGTGCCACGGGGTTGGGGGGGGGGATTAGGGTTTCAACGCAGGAGGAGAAGAAGATCGATCGTATGGAGAGGATAGAGGGAGCGTTCGAGGGCCCCGGGCTTATCGATGGCCTGTGGACGTGGGTTTCTTTTCCGGAGAGTGAGCTGGAGATGGGGGAGAGGGCGGGGTCGCCATGGACAGGGACAGCTGCAGGAAGGAAGAGGAGAGAAGCATGAAACGAGAGATACGGAACGTTGCAAAAAATGGAGAAATTTTTACATATTAATCCCTACCATCTTTAGTCCGTTTTAGTGCATTCATCGGTTTACATCCGATTTCGCCGGTGATCGCACTAAATTGACTTTTGATAAAAACTTTCTTAACCGGGGTGAACATGTTTCTTTGGGCCCTCTTTATTATTCGAATGCGGACGTTATGTTCGACCTCATGAGGTCGAATGTGCTGCTTGAGCTCGAATAAGGAAGATTGTGTGAGGGGGGGAGCGTAGGCCCGGGGTTATTTCTCTCTCATCGGGTGCGACACCCACTCGACAATCACGTTAACAAATCGGCCCTTATATTTTGGTCATATAACCAATTATAGGGGGAGGGATCGAATATTTTATTCGAGTGGGAGGGTTGAACGATCTGTTCAACCCCAAACCATTTGATTACCAAAATCATTCTTAGGCAGCGTTTGGTTTCATCTTGAGAGAGGATTCTAATGATTAGAATTTTTCAACATGATTTTATCCTTATTGAGGAGGGTAAATCGGGGTTGGTCCAAGATCAGTCCAACAACGACGGGTCTAAATTAACCCTGCTCTTACAGCACGTCCAAGAGGTGCTCGACAATTGTGGCCCACTAAGGTGCGGCCCGATCTAACTTGGCATCAGATTTTATAGCGGGTAAAAGTTACGGCCCAAACGCAGTGATTGTCGGAGGACCCTTCGAGGATCGATCGTTATCTCCCATGACGTCCGTCTTACACTCACAATAGGTGAACACGTCTCACGAGTGCCGTAAGATTTTCCCCTGGATCAGTCGACGTCGGGATAATCGTCCTCCAACGGAAAATTTTCACCATTATAGTGAGTAAGTGTTACTCCCTCACATACGTCTTGCCTTATCACAGATAAGGCTCCTCACTCCAGGACAACCTCTATAAGAAGGACATAGATGAGGAAGAGAGGTACGGTGGTTCATTCTGTCAAATTGTTACACGAGAATAGAGTTACTAGTCCTACTACACGGAGAGAAGGGACGGTAGACCAACCTCGAGGGAAGGTTCCCTCCGGTGACCTTATCACCCAGTAAGCACTCATCGAGTGAGCATTAGGTGCGGCGAACACTCACCTGGAGGATCTACACGGCTCCTCTGCCTTCTACGATGATCTCTCTCTCTCTCTCTCTCACTTAATGTTCTCTATTCCTCGCTAATACGTCTCTAATTTAAGCATCGGAGGGTTGTCCCCTGGGGTAACACCTGGGACTCCTTCTGATGTTCCCTTATTTTTTGGTGCTTGCAGATTTTCATGGGTGTAGGATGATTTCCCCGTTCAATAAATAGAGAAGGTGGTACGTGACATAGAAACCATTTTCCTGTCTTTGCATTTATCAAATGAACTAAGATGATATCGAGAAACGTGCGTAGTCGGATTTTTATTTTAGAGAGATTGGCACAGTTCACTTCACGAGCCCGCGATTGTAAAAGCTCACGAGATCGAGCTTTTCGATGACGAGGAAAAAGATTTTGAATGAAAAAAATAATTGCATCCTTGACAATCCCATTATTTATAAGGAAAAATCTCTGATTTTACTAAGAGAAATGATGTGGCACGAGTGACGATGTCAGGTTAAAAAAGGGAATTCACGTGTTACCTCTGCTCTCAAGTGTTTCGCCAAATGAGTCACGTTCACTTTTGAAACTTGTATACTTTAACTCGACAAATTCTCAAAGTATTAGTTGTCGCACAGAATAATTGCTTTTGAAAGTTTTTAACCTTTGGGCAACGTTTTCAAGGGCATCTTTAGTGAATTACTTATTAGTTCCTTAGTTATTGAGATTTATATATAGACCCTTACAATTATTGTCATTATAAAAAAATTACCATTAGTTTTGTTCAACAGAATTTAATCGAACTATGGTTAACTTGATCTAGGGTTATCAAAGGATCAAATTATCCCAGGTGAGGAGAGAGAGTTAACTCATCGATGTCAATTTGAGGGGGGGGGGGGGGGGTTGGGAAGCGGATGGTGGTAGAGACGTACTTATAATGAGAGATGGGGGTTGTAGAGGGTTGGGGGGTGGGAGGTTAGTCGTGGGATGCAAGATCAAGGTGTCGTCAAGAAAGGGGCACGTTGACAATGAGGAATGGGGAAGGGGAGCAACAAAGGTCGTCGACGACGGCAATGGTGGGAGGAAGACGGCGGAGTAGGGGGTGCCACTTGCTATCTTGTTCGGCGGGGAAAGTAGTAGGAAACAAATGGAATGAGGAGGAGGGGGTTGTGTGCGGGGATGGGCGGAGAAGTTGAAGGTGATCTCTTACGAGAGTGGGTGTTGGGGATGGAGAGAGATTGATGGGTATCAATAGGTTCTTGCGAGGGCATCATAGTGGAGGTAGTGGTGACCGGTGCGATTGGGTTGGGGCGCTCGGCTACCAGTGGTGACGACGAGTTTGGTGGTCGAGGAGGAAGGAGTCGAGGTTGATCGGTGGTGGGGTAGACAACACATCTATTGTCGGCAAGGGTGGGGGGTTCCCACGCTGGGGGAGGAGGGTTGCAAAGGGTGGGGGGTGTTCCAGTGGCGAGACCTCTTCCGTTCTCTATTGATGCTGTGATGTCACTGTAAGAGGTGTCTTTAGGGGCCAACTTGAGAGTATAGGGGGTAGAGAGCAAGCAAGAGGGTCATAGTGAGACAGGATATTCTTATCTTTTTTAATATTTGATCACCTCTCAGATGGGATAGTCTACGAGATATTCTTTTTTTGACATTTGCGAATCACGTGAATTTTTTTAACAAAAGTTAAAAAAATAATAGAGGTTTACGTGCACACATCAAAAATTAAGTGATTAATAAATAATTTGATAAGATTATAGGGAGTAATGTGTAAAATTTTGTCCACGTGTGACTTATCTGGGGTTTTGTCTCTTTTACGTCGGCGTCATCTTTGCCCAGATGACACGTTTTGGACATTGATACGTGGCTGCTGACGGCGCCGCAGGCGCGGAGGATGCTTTGCCTTAACCACCGTTCAAAACTTTGGGGGTCGGCGGGTCCACCCTCACTTATAAGCTGCCTCAAGGTGAGGTGAGATGGTGATGGGCTGGGCCCGGCGCACCGGTGAAGAGCACCGGTTGGTCTAAAGGTGGGGGTTTCTCCAACGCGAGAGAGGGAGGGGTGTTTGGTTTTGAATACCTAAGGGGGTGCTCATATTTCCAGACTCTTCGGAACAATATAATAGAAGGAAAATATTTTTAATTTTTTAAAAAATATCATAAAAATTCATTTGTATAAATTATAAAAAAATTACAAGTTTTGATTTTTGATGATGGAATTTAGATAATTTTTCCCATGTGTTTGTGTGTGTGTGTGTTTGTGTCACGGTGACCATTTTTTAAGAAATATTGTTATCCCTCTCTCTCTCTCTCTGTGTGTGTGCGTGCGCGCTCGCGCGCGTGTTTGTGTGTGATATTGTTCATGATTTTTCATTTTCCGGGGAGATATGTCTTCCCCATCCTCCTCCAAAACATTTTACAATATACTTGACTTCGTGTGGCAATTTCCCTTTGTAAATATGACACCGTTCTCCACTGGGGCGGCCAACCAACACCATACTAACAGCGGAAACATAATTTTCAATCTTTAGGTCAGAAAATTGTATTTAAAATTGAAATAGGAAGGGAACAACAATCTCTCTTTCTGTTTTAACTCGGAATCATAAGAAAGAGAACATATTTTACGATGGGCCAGTCTCAGAAGAAGCTAGCTGTATAAAACACTCAAATTAGAAAAAAAGAACTTGCTGCGCACCATAATACCGTATTGTAATCTAGCCAGATTTTTTCTTATAAATATTTTTTTAACAAAGAGAAACAAAATCTGCGATTAGACCGGAGACCTCCACTTCGAAAAAAAAAAAAAGGGAGGGTGTCCAGTGTCCGTGGCGGAGGACGCCAGAAAAGATTTTAATCAGGGTCGTCACCAACGATTTCTGCCATCTTCGCGTTTGACTCCATGGCTGGGACAGATTTATTCTCCGACTTTTGTACATGAAATAAAAAAAATTCTGTGTTTGCAGATTTACATTCAATATGGGATTTTGAAAGTTCGACGCCATTCCAGGAAGCATGGTGCCGTCAACAACTGCAAAGAGAAAAAAAACTAATTTTGGCCATGCATCGACATGGGCACACATCTCACTCCAGGAGAGATCAACTTCCAAGAAAACATTACCAATCAAAATGTACAGACCAGGGCAAAAACTTGCATACACAACAGAACATAAAGGAGGTGAACACATTCCTCTTCCACTTCGGTCGCACATCTTTGGTCTCTCGCAGTTCCACCAGAAAGTTCTTTGATTACTACCATTCTCGCCTGCCTAACTCTGCCGAAGGAAGAAAGAAAGAAACAAAGAAAGCAACTTAGCATCCCTATATCAAAGAAGAGCACATGAAACTGGACCGGTCAAGCGTTCATGCCCGCTTATGTTCACTTAAAAACCACATAGTCATCCTATTCACATCAGTCATGACTCATGAGCCTGTATCAAAGAGCACATGACAATCCTCAGTAACACCTACGCTTCCTAGTCTAGCTTCTTAATTCTCTCAGCTCCTCAATGCCAACTGGAAAGCAAAGGTTATGGATTCTATAGAATGATACAGAAAGGAGCTTAGCCTTCATACCATTCTCAAACTGTTTCCCAAAATTTTGGGAAAAACCAAGAACGGGCACGGAAACGTCAAGGATATGATCGCTAACTGACATTAGCCAAATCTCCAGACCAAAGGAGAGGGCCAAGACTGAATGCATATCAAATGTATGATTAGTGGCAAGGAAATTGTCTACGTATGATTGGCTAATGCAATCGCCCACCTGCATGTCGATGCTGCTGGGTCTGGATGGTTCGCCTGCAAGTTCATAAACCGGATGAAATTTCACAGACAGAATTCCGCAGCAAAATAAAAAAAGACATATAACGGGATGTGCATCAGTTTGAGTGGCAAGGGAGTGCCGAGGAACATCTTTCACTTCCGAATCCACACTAAAACTGAATCAACACATAATTTCAGGGGGGGGGGGGGGAAGGCTACACATCTCACACACAACTTCTTCAAACATATTTCGAACAAAGTCTATAATATCACATCAATCAATATTTCAAAAAGAAAACCAAGGGTATCATCTTTTCCATGAAATCTACTAGAGTTAAATCCAGCTGAATAACATCTAGTTGAAGGGTTCATCTTATGTGTGATATCACCACTTCAAACAGCTACCTGGAATACCTGGAAATACAAAAGAGACCTGCAAGTGATAGGGAAAGGTCTTAGGCGACTTTGATCACAGGTTAGAATAAACTACGCTGGGTGAACCCAAATGAACTATTCCTTGAATTTTCATAGTCTTAGTTTGGTAATTTATCCTAACCGGGGTTGGGTAGGGCATTCCGTGTGAGATGATAGAATGAGTTAAACCCAGAATAAGGGCCTTAACGCTAACCGACCCCAGATACAATAACCCTGCTATCAACTCGGTTAAGGGCGCATAGGCGGAATAACTCACCCTAACTGACCCTTATTTGATCATCAAAGTCGCCCGCGCATAGGCGGAATAACTCACCCTAACTGACCCTTATTTGATCATCAAAGTCGCCCGTATGGATCTACCTACAAAATGATACCATAAACCAGTGCCCGTCTCCCCATTCCCCTTTCCCTAAACCTAGGGGAGGAGGATTGTTATTTGGGGATTTTTAGTTTTTAGCCCCTATAATCTTTCATGTTTATGGATTAGCCCCTCCAATCTAGATATCACTTTATAAGCCCTCACAATCACACATTCATTTGTTACACACCATTTTCAGGGGGCTCTTTTGTAATGACATGGGCCTTCTTGCTAAATAACTTGAGATTTTAAGGAGTTATAAAGAAATAGGTTGTCTTTAATGAGCTGGAAAAGAGAATTTATGATGTCTACATAACGTTAAATCATAGAATTTATGATGTCTACATCTAGTTACCTGCTTCCCCTGACATATCTGAAGTCCACAGTGTAAGATTGTCTTTAATGAGCTGCATTATATGCATACTATCCTTGTAAGATTCCTCACTGAGTGCACTGACTTCTGTGATAGCCTCATCAAATGCTTGCTTGGCCAACTGACATGCTCTGAAAAAACAGAGTCCAACAGAATAGCTATGATCAAAGAGCTTTTAACTGGATAGCAGAGCTTATGAAGGTTTCAATGGGAATGGGAAGAGTAAAAGGATAAAGAACCATTCATACATACAGAAAACAAAACAGTAACGAATATGAAAATGTACAAGATAAATAAAGAAGGCTTAAAACACCTTCAAAGAGTGAAATTCATCTTCCACATAGAAGCATGTGGTGTAAGAGTAGATTAAGTTGGATTATCAACTTGAATAACCAATGTACGAAGCCCTCCGTAAGTGGCATGCATTCATTGTCCACAAGCACATGATAAACCAGAGTGCCATAAATAATGTTATAGCAGATGAATCATTGAAGAATGTACTCTAGTTGTTCAATTTCAGAAAACACAATGCAACCAAGGGAATTCTATAACACTGGATTTAGAGTGAGCAACCATATAGAAAGTTGTGACTAATTCATGCTAACCTCTCAATAGAACCAACGATCTCATAATAAAAAACAGCGAAGTTTAGGGCGAGACCAAGCCGTACTGGATGTGTAGATGGAAGATCCGTCATAGCAGTACCTGTTGCGGCCTACATCACGGAAGATTGTTACTTGTCAGTATGACAGCATCACACTGTAAAATCAAAAAACTATATAAAAGAGCAACAGTTGGAATATTATATATATAGATTCATAAAAAAAAACAAAAAAATACCTGGTATGCCCTATGTGATTGATCTGCTGCTTCTTTACGTTCATCCCCAGTTCTGAACTCAGACAAATACCGATAATAGTCTCCCTTCCTAAGATAAACAACACGAGTTATACGACAAAAGAACATAAAATTGATAAACAAGACAAACTGATGAAGGCACAAGTTTCTAATTTGCAGGTTCATCATACAAAAAAGAAACTAGAAATGGCATCCATGAAACATATCTAGCTCCTCATTATTGCAGAAAAGAAGAAAAGACAAAAAGTTCATTCCTGGTGCATAGACACATTCTTTCCTAGGAATACAGATCTAGATAAGATTCGTTAAGGATGCACCAAACAAAATGAGGATACAAGTTCAAATCAGGTTGAAAGTCAGATGTGCAAAGTAGGAATGGTTCCGAATCAAAATAAGGAGCCAACAGTCAGATCAATGATTATGAAAACAAAAACAAGGCACCAGCTGTCCCTTGGACCATCTTTATCTATGCTGGACAAGGAACAGCCCGGATGCTGCCACTCAGAAATACATCACAAAGGCATCGGGCTGGAGCAGCAAGGGAAGAACTGGAAATACGAGCATGGAAAAATAAATATGAAAGGTCCTGATTGAAAAAAGGCATAAATTGAATGTCATGGCAAATATACCCATTAAGAATTGGACAAAACATCTAAAGATTCTAGGACAACAAAAAATGGACCAATTGCTTAATGCAGATAAGATGTCTATGCCTACGGTCCTATCCCGAAGAAAAGTAGATAAGGTGACTTTTCTAGGACAATGACAAGGTTTAACCACTCCAAATATTGTAATGGAGAACCAGCAGATGGAGATAGTGCATCATTGGCACTGAGCGAAGCAGCAATAGGACCAAAGCCTCCCAGGATGGAGAGAGTTGGGTGTGAGAAAGCTGGAGAGAACAAGTGTGCACAACACACACACAGAAAGAGAGAGAGAGAGAGAGATGAGTCAAAATGTTCACCATGGAGGAAATCAGACTTCTCACAAGCAAGGAGTGAAAGTGCGGCAAAGCAGGCACTTGGGGTGCTTAGAAGAGGCCAACGGAGAGGAAATCAGACTTCCCATCTACTGGAACCTAACAAGGCCAGTTCTGATCTGGTTCGGTTGGTTCTCACTGGAACCAGCTGGTTCCCACATAAATATAATAACTATATTACTTAACATTAAATATCAAACGTTTGACACAAATTGTTCAATATATAGAAAGTAAAGAATACAAGAAATAACATTTTGATCCAGTTTTAGGTTGGTTTAGGGTTTTTGAACTTGTTAAGGTCTGATTTTAGGCTTGCTATAGCCCAGTTCAGAGTAATTTAAAGTAATCACTTATCAAAGCTTATAATTTTTATTATTTATTTACAGCACCAGTCATTTCAACTCCAGAACTGGTAGAATCAGATCAGTCCTGGCCGATCCTTATCTGGTTCATGCAGTTCCAGTTTGCACTGGCCTGTTTTTACCACCACCACCCCCAACAAAAAAAAAAGGAAAAAAAAAAACACCAACTAGCCATTACTAACCAACCTAACAGGTAGCAAGGGCTAAGCTTCCCAAGGACTAGTCAAACTAGCCAATCCCGACCAATCCTATTCAGGATCAATTGACATCCAATGCAACTGATCCCAATTAGGAATCAAGTGAAGATGTCTGCTCAAGTCAGGAGGGCAAAAGTCAATCCAGACTGGCCGATCAAATCTGACTGTTGAAACCTAGTGAACAACAAATCCTAGACTATTGGAAACATGACAAAAGAATTTCTTTTCTGTTGTGTCTCCTCTGGATTTGATGTCTCGTTTTGATGGTTTTGATGCCGGCAACAGTGAGATTGACTTTGATATTGACAAAACTATTTGGATTTATAATGTGTGCTACTTGTCATTTCATTAAGTCAGAATATGATTCTTGCATTTTAAGGTCAATGCATACTCATGCTGCTGCAATATAAGGTCGATGCATATTCATGCATTGAGAAGGTCTGGTCGGTGCACATACGCATTCTAGTCTAGAAGGTCGGTGCGAATGCAGAAGTCTTGCACTATCAGGTCGGTGCACCAAGTACACAGGTCGATGTTGATAGGCACTATAGGCTAGATGTTGTAACATCAGGTCGATGCACACATTTAACAGGTCGATGCTGGTGAGCCAGTGATTGCTGTATAAGGTCGGTGCGTTAGAGGCCATCTTTCTTAAGGTCGGTGCACCTTGTGCATCTGCCTTGAAGTCAGGTCGGTGCATTAAGGTCTTGCGTCGATGCATTAAGCATTTCCTTATATATCACCAGGTCAGGCCGACACGCCTCAATGGCACGTCTATGATGAAGTGCATGCAGTACTGCCTTATGCATTGACAGGTCGATGCACCATCATCACAGTAAGAGTCTCTCTGACTGAATAAAGTCTACCTGTATGATATACAGGTCGGTGCATCCTCATGACATCACGTCTTCATCATTATCTTGATACATATCAGGTGTACCTGTAGTTTACTCAGGTCGGTGCAACTGTAGTTAATTTACTATACTCATGCTGCTGTACTCATTCACAGGTCGATGCACCTTGTTTATACATCGATGCATGTGTATATCCTCTCATATCCTTCCATGTGATTTCTTCCTGTTTTCATGAACCATCTGAGCTTTTATTTCTCAAGAATTTATTACTTGTTTCATGAGCCACATGATGACAACTGCTATTAAGTTTCTATAATTGACTTGGCAGGAAAAACAAGATGAAGTTCATCAAGTGACAATTCAGATTTACACTCATACACCTGAGATGCATAAAAGAAATTATGTCTGTCACGTGGGTTCGTAAGTGAAGTTGACGGCGACATGTGAATCGAGGTGAATTCCGAGATCCTTGGAGATTCCGTTCGAAACAACTTTTCACGTGGCTGTAACTTAAAGATTCCTCACCGCCTCATCTGACACGTGGCCGAGCTTCTTCAAAAAATCTTGGGCGGGAGTGCTTCTTCCACGCGCCCAAATCAAATCTTGTGGGGACCACATGAACTCCTGCTCGTGAGGATAAATAAAGGCCAGAGCTCGAGCGGCAAGACATGAACGGTTAGAGAGAAGAGAACCAGAGTAGAAGAGCTTGAGAGAAGTAAAAGCCTAAGAGTGAGAGTCCCTACTCTGAGAAAAGTCTGAAAAAGAGAGCTCGTTGCAGAAAAGAAAGAGAGTGAGAGAAAACAGAGTATCGAAAGAAGGTGAAGAAGGCTGAGAGAAAAGAGAGAGAGAGAGAAGTTGTGCTTGTCTCGACTTCTGGATCAGATCCAGAGTCGAATTGCTCTAGAGAAAGAGCTGCATCTTTTATTTCTGTCATCGTTTTTTTCTCTGTTTCTTTTAGAACTGTGTGAATTACTGTAAGCTGTGTAATCCATGGATGGCAGTTTCGGCCGAAACCGATACGTTTCGGCTGAAACGTATCGGTTTCGGCCATAACCGATCCGAAACACACATTAAACACTGTAGCAATCCGAAACTAAAGGGGGGTATCGATTTCGGGCGAAACCGATACGAGTTTCGCCCGAAACCGTTTGGTTTCGGCCGAAACTAGTGATTTTATGGCAAGTGTTGGCCCCCGAAACCCCATAACCCACAGGTTTCGGCCGAAACCTTCCCCCCCTGCTGTCTAGCCTGTCTGCGTCGCGGGTGGTGTCTGCTGCTGCCGCTGCCGTTGCTGTTGTGCCTGCCGCTGCTGTGCGCCTGTGCTGCTGCCGCTGCTGTGCTGCAGCTGCTGCTGGCGGCCTGCTGCTGCTGTGCTGCGGCTGCTGCCTGCAGCTGCTCCTGCTGGCTGCTGCGGCTGCTCCTGCCGGCAGCTGTCCGACCAAGGGTGAAAGGCCGTCCGACAGGGAGAGGCCGAGAGGGACTGAGGTCTGAGGGAGCCTTCTTGCGCCGCACACCGAGGCCAACACAACTTCAACTTCAAGGGTTTGATTATTTTGTTTGAGGTTAATTTCATTAGGTTTTGTTTGATTATTTTGTTGTGTTCTTTTGGTTGGGTTAAAAATTTGGGGTAAGCAAGTCTTGCTTATTAAGTTTATTCCAAGGGTGATTAAGGGCTTAAGGGTTATTTGCTAATTAAACCCTAATCAAATTTTAAAAATTGGGGCTTTTGTCTAAATTGATTTGTTTAGGCTCAATTGAAGTTAAATTAAGGTTCATTGAGGATTTTGGGGTTGGATCATGCAGGTAATTAGTTTTTCCCAAGGGTGATTAAGAGTTAATTGCTAATTAAGCCCTAATTAGGTCATAAAAATTGGGGCTTTTGTCTAATTCGAGTTTTTTAGCCACAATTGAAGGTTAATTAAGCTTCATTGATGAATGTGGGGTGGGATCATGCTGGGATTGTATTTTTATGAAGAGTAATTAGGGCTTAATTAGTAATTAAGACTTAATTAGTTCATAAAAATTGGGCCTTTTGTCTAATTCGAGTTTCTTAGCCACAATTGAAGGTTAATTAAGCTTCATTGATGAATGTGGGGTGGGATCATGCTGGGATTGTATTTTTATGAAGGGTAATTAGGGCTTAATTAGTAATTAAGACTTAATTAGTTCATAAAAATTGGGCCTTTTGTCTAATTCGAGTTTCTTAGCCACAATTGAAGGTTAATTAAGTTTCATTGATGAATGTGGGGTAGGATCATGCTGGGATTATATTTTTATGAAGGGTGATTAAGGGTTATTTGGTAATTAAGCCCTAATTCATTCATAAATTTGGGTCTTTTGTTTTGTACTTACAATTGTTTGTCTTTGACTGTGTAACTTCTTAATGCAGCATCATGTCTAGACGTCAGCAAACATATGAGCAGCAAGGGCAGGAGGATCCGGGGTGGGCCCACATGTCCTTAGTTGATGCTAAGAGAAGGAAGGTTAAATGTAATTACTGTCGTAAGGAGATGTATGGCGGAATTACCAGAGGCAAGCAACATTTGGCAGGGGTACGAGGAGAGGTGAGACAATGCGACCACTGTCCACGAGAGGTGCGAGAGGAGATGCGCCAGTGCCTTGTGGGGAAAAAGGAGAGGGTGCAACAAAGGGCTGAGGATGAGGAGGAAATTGCTGAGGAGATTTCTGGCAGAAGGGTTAGGAGGGATGATGATGAGGAAGGCACTGAAGATTCTGATCCAGAACTGACTGAAGCAAGGGAGCGTGAAGAAACCGCTCGAAGGAAAGGAAAGGCACCCATGGGTTCAGGAGGGACCTACTCCAGTACAGCTGTACGACGTCCTGATGTTGCTGCCCCGCCCCCGCAGACGCAGAGAGCAGGCCCCATGGACAGTTATCTCCACAGAAGGCCCCAGGCTACACAACCTAAGATCAAAAGTGCATTAAGAGGGGTCAAAAAATCTGCAGAAGTTGCAGGGCATACATTTAAAACCATCTGTAAATGATTTTTTCATGCAGGTGTCTCTGCACATGCTGCTGAAAGTGATATTTTCAACCTATGTTGGATGCCATAGCAGATGCTGGCCCTGGGTTGAAGGCGCCGTCACGTCGGGACATATACGGGCGTGGCCTTGAGGCAGAGGTTGAAGAGCTCCATCAGTGGGTTGAAAGCTTCAAGCATATATGGATGGAGAGAGGATGCACTATTATGTGTGATGGTTGGACTGGTACCACGAAAAAGTCCATGATTAACTTTTTGGTGTATGCATCGAAGGTACAGTATTTGTAAAATCTGTAGATGCATCAAATTTTGAAAAAAATGCCAATTATTTGTTTCATTTGATGGACAACATGGTAGACGAAATTGGTGAAGAAAATGTTGTACAAGTTGTGACTGATAATGAAGCCAGTTATAAGGCTGCAGGGAGGAAATTGATGCATAAGCGCAGGCATTTATATTGGCTCTCATGCGCAGCACATTGTCTTGATCTCATACTTGAAGACATAGGGAAGGACAAACATGTGAAGAAGACGGTTGAAAGGGGACAAAAGATTACCCAGTATATTTATGGCCATCCTAGGATATTGAACATGTTCAGGGAGCAAGCAAGTGGGGGGCGAGATATTATACGTGCAGGGCCAACCAGATTTGCTTCAAATTTTATTTCTTTGGAGTCTCTGCATAGGTATACTGTTGAACTCAATTATTACTTCTTTATCCTTATAGTTATGATCTGTATTTGATTCAAACTTTATTTCTTTGCACAGGTATAAGAATGAGTTGAAAGCTTTCATGTACCATAATACCCTGCGGGAATACATCGACAAGGGCAATGTTGATGCTCAGATGGATTATTTGGATGTCTGTCGAATCGTGGACGACAAATTCTGGGGCAGAGTAACACGATACATGAAAGTAGTCACCCCCCTCGTGAAGGTCCTAAGATTGGTGGATGGCGATGACAAGAATGATATGGGATATCTTTATGAGGCCATGGATCGTGCAAAATTGGAGTTGCAGGAGTCCCTTCCCAAAGAACATGCAAAGTGGTGGAAGATTATTGACCATAGATGGGACACCACATTACACCACGACTTGCATGCAGCTGGTGAGTGATTATTTGTATTCATATATTATTGACCATACATTAACTATATACAAATGCATGTTATTTTCTGAACCCTCGATTAATGTACAATGCCAATGCACATGTTGATGCCGAGGTGCTTCAAGGCACTTTAAGAGTCATTGGTCGTTTATCGAGGACACAAGATAAGAGGCTTCAGGCGGAAGTAGAGGTTGGCCTGTTTGATTTCATGAATAAGAGGTATAGAATTTACTTACGTAGTAATGCTAATCTATTATGTAATTTTTGTAGATGACCTCCTATAGAATGAAAAGTGGGACGTATTCTGACTCCCAATTGCAATACGCAGTGGGAAGAGTGAGCCCAGGTATACTTCATCTTTGTGCTTTCTTTGCAATTACATCTTCCTTAATTAATTTTTATTTACATCTTATATTTATTTGTTTATGGTTGGTTGGTGTAACAGCTGACTGGTGGATCATGGTGAACAATAGACAATCGGGCAGTTCTGCATTGGCTTTCATTGCAATCAGGGTGTTGAGTCAAACCACATCAGCAAGCCAATGTGAAAGGAATTGGAGCACGTTCAGCCTTATACACTCAAAGGTTCTCAATCGGCTAAAGGCTGATCGGTTAGAGAAATTAGTGTACTGCCACTACAATATGAGGTTGAGAATAAAGAATATGAGGTTGAGACAACAGCTGCGAGACAAACGCGTCGCCGAGGATGCCGCCGCAGAGATTGATGTGGATGCCTTATTTGATGATGATAATCCCTTGCAGTCTTGGGTGGAGACACGAGAGCAGGTTGATGAGCCCGTTTTTGATGTTGATGATAGAAGATGGGCAGAGGGCATACTTGATGAAGATGAGGCAAGAGATCCCGAATTAAGAAGCAAATCAAAGAGGGCCAGAGATACTCATGCGCACCAGTCTAGGGTGGTTGATGACACTGAGGAGCAGTTCGAGTTTGAGCCAGCTAGACACTCAGATACAGATAGCAGGCCAGTCACTCCTAGAATGTCCTCCTTAAGAAGAAGTACATCAGTGCATGGGCAAACTGAGAGGGCAAATGCTGCTGCTCGAGAGGACCCGGCAATTGAGGAGTTGAAGCAGATTTATGTGAGGCACACGCCAAGGGGAAAAGGACTCGTGTCAACGTTGATTGAAAAAAGCACTCCAAAAGAGAAAAAAGCATCCTCAAAGGTTAAAAGGCGACTGGTTTCTTATGATTCTGATGATGATGATGATGATGATGATCATCCCGAGGTGCTGCAGGGGTACTAGTGCTGCAGGTGGTACTAGTGCTGCAGGTGGTACAGGTGGTGCAGGTGCTGCAAGTGGTACTACTGGATATAGTCAAGGTCAGCACGGATATGGTTCACCAGGTTACGAAGGTGGCCAACATGAAGCAGCTATTTATGGGGCCCAGAATTATGAACCATCATTTCAGTTCCATCCATATTCGACCAGTGACTCTTCTCTTCCTCAAGATTCCTATGTTGATACTGGATTCGAATCAAGCCAACCAAACACTCCAAGAGGGATCCAAAGAGGGATGCAGGACTTGGCTACCTCATTGTTTGGTTATAGTGAATATAGACCATACATGCAACCTGGTTATGGGTATCGACATCAAGGGCCAGACGATGAGGGAGAAGGTTCTTCTAGTAATTATTATCCATATTAGGTAAGAATCAATGAATTTTTGTAACATTTATTTTGTCCAAATTGGTTTATTGTACAGCTTCTATTAATGTACAATGAAATATGACTTACACATGTTCAATATTTGAAGTTGAATTTTTGTAGTTGTCTACTTCAAGGTTATTGCACTAACTTATACAATGAAATGCATGTGTAATGATTTTTATGATTTTTTGTGATTTTAAGTGGTTATTTATATTTTTTATGATTTTTTTCAGATTTTTTAGAATTAATTTTAATTTTTTTAACCTGTTATATGGGTTTCGGCCGGTTTCGGCCGAAACCGAAACCGAAACCGAGTCGACTCGGTTTCGGACCCGGGCGAAACCGAGACCGAAACCGAGTTTGCCATCCTTGGTGTAATCAGCGGTTCAAGCTGTGAGGCGACGGCGAGGATCTGATCCTCGGACAGCAAGCTGTGAAGCTCAGCGGTCTATAGGGATTTCATCCCCGAAACTGTGGATCAGCGGATTTGCAAGCTGTTTGTCAGCGAAAACCTTACTCATTTGAGTAAGGGGTGGACGTAGATATCAAGCTCGAGATCGAACCACCTTAAAATTGCTCTATCTTGTGTGTGATTGATCAACTCTTTATTTCTGCAACTAAGATGAATGCCTAGGAATATTCACTGCAATCATCTAATGCTTTTGATGTGCTTAATTGTTCTTAGATCGAACCTCCGCCCAGTACTGAACTTGGTTGGTTGATTCCTGCTACTGTGTGAATCTGACTTAAATCTGTCTTGTGTTGATCTACTCTGTAGTTCCTCTATCTTACATTTAATTACTGATCGATAACACAGTGGTATATCAAAAGGTTTAGTTGGAAGGATGGGTTACACCTATCTGAAAAATTAACCCTTGCGTGAGGAGATCCTTGAATCAAACCTCTGCCTAGTACCATACTGCGTTGGCTGATCACTTCTATTGAAATCCAGTAAGGATGATGGTCAGTCTTTACTAGATCTTCTAGCTGTTAATTCAGATTGAATTAGTAGTTCTGTTCACAATAATTTCATTTTATTCCGCTTTTCATTAATTGTTGTGTGAGTATAAAATATGGGGTTGATCTATTCACACCCCTTCTAGATCAGCAGCTCATCCATTTTTCATCATTTTCTTCCTTTCTTTTGTTGGAGTGGAGGGGGAGGAGGGGGTGCAGAACCAAAAAAATGCACAGCTAGTTGTATAGAATATAGATGTGTCCTAAAAAATTAGTTGGAATATGTGCATGCTAAAGGAACTTAACTTCATATAGTATTAAGTTTATAAGAATGATAAATAGTATGACATAACCATGCTAAAAAGTGAGTGTCTTTCAGAGATGTTAAGGGCCTTGTGACAACAGAAAGAATAAGCACTGAGATTATTCTCTTGAACAACTGACACAACAACAAGAGGTTAAAGATCATATACCACGTTTATTAACTACCATAATGCGCATCATAGAATATCACGAATTCTTTTCAAGATCATTCACAGGCTGTATAGAACTGTCAGAATTTGACATTCTATCCTTGTCTTCAGACTTTTCACCCTTATAGTCTCTTGAGTTTGGAAGAAGATGTCTTCACACTTGCTGTTGCTTACTTAATCACACCAGATAACTCTTGACCCACGTGCGAAATGGCAAACACCCTTAAACTTCAGAGTTTTTACCCTTCCAACTTGGCTGGTAACACACTCCCCTGCTTGGCTGCAGGCCGTAACAGCAAGCTGCTGCTGATGGTAGCAAAGGCTTGTTGCCAGTACCATGGGGAAAGAGAGGGGGACAGGGGTCATTGGAGTGCACCCCCCTTCCCAGGAGCAAAAAAGAAGAGAGGGAAGGGAGAAGAGAGAGAAAAACATGGGTTGCTATTCGCATTACCAAACAGGACAGGAGTGCCTCAGTGTGCGCATGTATGCATGCATGCGTGCATGTATACATGAGAGATTGCACGCTGGTTGGGCAGTTACTAAACCACAACTGTGCACCCAAAGTTGTTATTATGGGATTTTTGCATGAAAACCATTGTTAGAGGTAAATTTGCAAAAAAATCATTCCTAAAAATGCATTAGCAGGCATATCATTGGGTCAATTCAAATAGTGCATAAATGTCTTTTGAGCGTGAATTTTTTTGTAAGTTTTTGGTAAAAAGAAGTGATATGTCTGCAAATAAATATGACATTTTTGCACAATTCAGATTTACAGAGTGATATGCCTGCTAATATATTTGCATGAATAATTTTTTTGCAAATTCCCATTTAACAATGGTTTTCATGCAAAAAAACAAAAAAGTCAATGGGTTAATTGCAAAGACACCACTGTTAAAATAAAATATCAAATAAACCATGCTTGCTTCTCTCTAATCCTAGGTACAAACCCTGTAATCAAAAACTTTCAAAAATGCCATTGTCCTCACTCGTCAACCACTTGACTTAGTTGAGATTAAGACTTACGGTATCAAAGGAACTTGAGGCGCTTGACTAGGCGATGAGGCGAGGTGAGGCACCAACAGTTTGCCGCACTTCAGCCAATCTTTCCCTAGGCGATTAGCCAGGGTCATGGGCGCCTTTGGGCCGATCCCACTTGAGCCACCCAGCCAATTCTTATAACCAAGCCTGGATTTGTAGGTGTTTAATTATAAAGTAAAACTTAATTAACACATGACTATGTATAAAATAAGTAATCCTCCAGGCTTTATGTATGTGTTGTTGACATATTTAATGAAATATGTACATACCTGACCCATTTTACAGTTTTAGTGAAATGTCGCCTCAAATGCCCTATGCTATCGCCTAGGTGTTTGAGGCTAAGGCAACCCCTTGGTCGTCTCAGGCGTCTCTTGCCTCTGACTATATGGATTAAGACTTAACCAACATACAGAATATCAAATATGTCCCTCTTAAACTTGGCCCTATTAGAATAAAAGGTGTGGAATCTTCATTTCAAATATTTTCAGCAGGTGACTACCAAGGATTTCACAGAGACTGGATAGAAAGGAGAGTTCCACCACTGAAAGTTCACAGAGTGATTGATGTGGGACGACGAAGAGGGTCTTCTGGATTTAAAAGGCGCCACCACAGTGGGATGCGATTTACAGGCGCTCCAGAGTCGCGTCGCCCTACACAGATGTGATTTGGAAGATTGTGGTATGGGTGGCCACCGCATTCAAAAGGCGTTCGTCGGAGGCGACGCATTTTGAAGAGGAACACGCCCAATCGGGCGGCCGCGTTCAACACGGAGCACTGTTCCGCTTCTCACAGAACGATGTTTTGTTTCTTGTCTCCGCCATTGGTGCAAGTCAACAAGGGACAGGAGTGGTCTTTGTGTCGCCTGTAGGACGTCGAGAGTGTCTAGCGGAGTGGGCTAGGAGGCACCAAGACCGGCAATGTTATCTTCGTACTTCTGTCTTGAGAGAGAGGGATGGCACAGGCATGATGGCGAGCGATGACAGGGGGAGGCTGAGCTAATGAGATGCCGGCATGGTTGGATGGTGGAGACTGCTGGTGCAGGGGACGCCGGTGAGCTTCTCCTTGCTTGGGACAGTAGCTAGGTGTGCTGTAGGGTGGCGAGGTGGGATGGAACCGTGGTGGACGTCGGTGGGCTGTAGCAGGTGCAGACAGTCTGTGCGGCGAGCGATGGCACAATTGGCGAGTAGTGGGTGGGCGTTGGCGAGCAAGAGCGGAACAGTGGTCGACGTCGGCAGGGTGGTGTGCGCTTGACTGACTATGGAGTTGGGCGTGCGGGTGTGGCTGATTGTAGAGGTTCTTGCTCGTTGGATTGGGAGAGAGGAAGGAGGATGAACGTGGGGTTCGGGAAGAAGGGTAAGGGGTTCAAGAGGACGAGATAGTAGGAGATAGTAGAGGGGGAGAGAGGCACGATCGTCGGCTAGGGAGAGAGGAAGGTAGAGAAACTTGGGGTTCGAGGAGAAGATTCAGGGGTTTAAGGAGACAGAGACGAGGGGAGGAAGGGGGTTGGAGGAGGTACGAGCTTCTCAGAGCATGGATGGCAATTTCGGACCAAAACGATCCGATACTCCCGACCGAAACTGGGCCGAAACCAAAACATTCAAAGTGCGCAAAAAAATTTTAATTTATCGATCCGATACTTCCGGCCGAAACCGGGCCGAAACTAAAACCCTCAAAGTGCGCAAAAAAAATATTAATTTAATTAGTTTCAGACCGAAACCAAAACCGAAATCGAAACGATTTCGGTTTCAGACCAAGCCGAAACCGGCTCTGAAACCAACACTGCCATCTATGTCTCAGAGCTCACAAGCACATGGCTTCTGCAAAATTCATAATTCATCATCTTTTTCTTTCTCGTTGAACAGGGTGGGGTACATATAGATGGAGGGGGGAGGAGACCTAGAAAACTTAGCAGCCCTATTTAAAAAATAACTTAAACACCGCCATAATTAATATTACATGGAAAACCTAAATATTTAGTAAATGATCTGATCTTCCAATCGAGCACCGGTGGCTGCTGGCCAGCTCAAATCACGTCGAGGCAGGGCACCGCAATTCATCAAACCGCGTCCACCTCCATCGGCGCGACTTGGTTGAAGAACGCGTCCGCTGTTCTAGCCGCGTTTCAAATCGCGTCGGTCCTCTAAAGAGGATGCGTTTAAGCTTTCCATATGCAAGTCACGCAGCGGCACCGGGTGGACGTCCCCGTCAGTGATTGCATGAGGCAGAGAATAGAATCTTGGTTGGCTTTTATAGTGGCAGCTAAGTGACCACTGAAAAAAATCTGGGTTTTTCTCATCATATTAGATCATGTCGGTAAATTTTTGTTATATTTTAAAAGCCATTAGAGCCAAATATTCTCTGCAGATACTGCCTCTTGGAGACAAATGTCAATGATGATGGCAATTTTGAAACAATATAAATATAACTATTGTAAATAGCATTATAGATAAGGAAGGATCATATGTATGAAATTTAAGATATAAAGGTGGTATCTATGAAGTTAAAAATAAATTGCACAGAAAAATATATTGTTGAAATCCTAAAGGTTAATCCAAAGTGTCCATTTTACTGTGGGCAGATGGAATACTCCAAGGACATCCTATTTTATTTAGGCTTTCTATTTTATTTAACCCCTCTGTTTTGCGAAGCTAGGCTGGCTAGTTCCTATTACAACTTTAATTAGTTTCCTTCTCTAATTAGTAACTCTTCTCTGATTAGGACTCCTTTCTATTTACGGTTTGTAAGGCTGTGGCCTATTTATGTTTGTAGCCTGCGGGCCTTTGAAATTATGAATGGAATACCATTTTTGCCTCTGGCCATTGGAGGTTGATCCCCTCGAAGTGATCAAACATTCTTCTCCCCTTTTGGCTTCTCCCGTTCTTAATCGATAGAACTCTCGGCTTCTATCAACTTGGTATCAGAGCAGTGATATTGATACCTACCGGTGTATGCCCCTCACCCGTCAACATAAGCGAGGACTCGGCGTCATTGACTTGGCATCATATTCCAAGATTATGCCACCTTCCAGTGATATGGAGAGTAAGGTCACTGCTAATACTCAAGCTATTGCTGCCAACGAGTAGGCCATCAAGGATTTGAAGGAGCGCATGGAGGAAGGGTTCAAACTACTATCCCAGCAGATCTCAATGATGGGTATCTCCACCCCAAAGCAGGATCATGCATCTACCTCTTTCGTCAAAGGCAAGGCTTATCTTGGTGCTGGAGATAGCCCCACGTCTGTCCATGATTGCCGTGGGGGAGTACAAGGAGATCGACAAACCCGACAAGGCAACACACATGGTGATTGCGGGGTTGGGCCTCTTCGCGTGAAGGTGGATTTTCCGCGTTAGGAAGATGCTGACCTTCAGGGTGGATTTCTCGAGCTGACAAAGTTTTTCGAGTCCACCGCACACCTGAGAGTTCTAGGGTGGAGATTGCCGCCATTAATCTAGATGGAGATGACATTCAATGGTACGATTGGTATGAATCTTTTCATGGGGTTCCCACATGGAAGGAGTTTAAAGACGCTATTCTCGTCCGATTTGGCCCTGCTGAATACGAGAATGTGGATGGACAACTTGCCAAGATCCAGCAATCCACGACGATGTTGGAATATCAACACCGCTTTGAGTGGCCCTCTAACTGGGCACGTGATTGGACCAAAAGGCAATTGGTGGGCACGTTTATTGCGGGACTTCGCCCCGACATTCAACGGGAAGTAAAAATGTAGAAACCACGTACCATGACAGCAGCCATCTCTTGTGCCCGCCTTCAAGAAGAAAGATTTAATAAAGAAAATTGACGCCCTCACAAGAACACAACTAGTCTACCAGTGGCCACCCCTCCCCTCCTAGAAGTAGTACTACGTCTGCACCTCGAAGTTTGCCTGCAAGGAAGTTAACTCCAGAAGAGCTGAAGGACCGCATGGCGAAGGGTTTATGCTGGCACTGTGATGAGAAGTGGCAACGAGGGCATCATTGTAAGCAAAGGCGACTCTTGATGATTGAGCCTGTTGAAACTGTTGAGGCGGAGGATGCTCATGATGACGAGCCTCACGAGGAGGACGATGGTAATTTTAATACTAATGATGATACTATGGCTATTTCTGTACATGCATTGGCAGGGCATTCCACTCCCCAAACCATGCGTGTCAAGGGTTACATTAAGCGCCAGCCTGTCACCATATTGATTGACTCAGGAAGCACAAATAATTTCTTAGATCCTCGAATGGCAAAGAAGCTCAAGTGCCCTGTGGACTATGCAACTGAATTTGAAGTCAATGTGGCTGATGGAAGATCCTTGTCTTGCTCCGGGAAGTGTTCTAATATTCATATTTCCCTGCAAGGTTATCAAGTGATGACTGATGTTTTCATCTTACCCTTAGATGGGTGTGATCTTGTATTAGGTGCACAATGGTTAAGGACTCTTGGTGATATCACGTGGAATTTTTCTCAGCTTACCATGCACTTATTGGTAGAAGGGAAGCGAATCACACTTAAAGGCGGAGGCAGTGCCATTACTACAATCAGCAGTCACCGAATGGAGAAGATGATTAAGAAAGAGCGAAATATCTATCTGTTGCAGATGAAGAAGATGGACGATCAAGCACATGCTACTTCTATAGACATTCTTCTTTCAGAATTTTCTGACGTATTTGCTGAACCCAAAGGATTGCCTCCCAAGCGGTCCCATGATCATCGTATTCCTTTCTTACTTGGCTGTCCCCCCCCCCCCCACTAACGTTCGGCCTTACCGCTATCCATATATTCAAAAGGCAAAGATTGAGAAGATGGTCCGGGAATTATTACAAGCTGGTATCATCCGCCCGAGTGTCAGTCCTTATTCTTCACCGGTTCTCTTGGTGCGTAAGAAGGATGATAGTTGGCGTATGTGCGTTGACTATCGGGCATTGAATCGGATCACAGTAAAAGATAAGTATCCGATCCCTGTTATTGATGAACTTCTAGATGAGCTTGGTGGCGCTCAATTTTTCTCAAAGCTTGACTTACGCTCTGGATATCATCAAATCCGAGTATACGAGGAGGACATCTAGAAGACGGCCTTCCGTACTCACGATGGACATTATGAATTTTTGGTCATGCCATTTGGTTTGACTAACACTCTGTCAACATTCCAGAGTCTAATGAATGACATCTTTCGGCAGCACCTACATAAGTTCATTTTGATATTCTTTGATGATATCCTTATCTTCAGCTCTTCATTAGAGGACCACTTGCATCATCTTCATATTACTCTCACCCTCCTACGGGAGAATTCTTTGTATGTGAAGAGGTCTAAATGTAGCTTTGGGAAGACTGAGGTCAAGTATCTCGGCCACATTATTTCCAAAGAAGGAGCGGCAGCTAATCCGTTGAAGGTCAAGGCTATGGTTGACTGGCCTATTCCACGAACTGTCAAGGCATTACGAGGCTTTCTCGGACTCACTGGCTATTATAGGAAGTTTGTGCGAGACTATGGCAAGATTAGTGCACTACTTACAATGTTATTGAAGAAGGAATCTTTTAAGTGGAACAGCGAAGCGGAAATTGCATTCAACAACTTGAAGAGGGCCATGTCTACAACTCCGATCTTGGCTCTACCTGATTTCAAAAGATGTTTGTTATTGAGTCTGACGCTTCCGGCGCGGGCATTGGGGCAGTCTTAATGCAGGAAGGGAGGGCTTTGGCCTTCACCAACAAGGCACTATCTTCCCTTCATCTGTCTCTTTCTGTGTATGATAAAGAGATGATGGCTATTGTGCATGCAGTTACCAAGTGGAGACCGTACCTCATTGGTCGACGTTTTCAAATACAAACTGATCATAAAAGCTTGAAGTTCCTGTTGGAGCAGCGAATTATTTCTATGGAGCAGCAAAGGTGGATCACAAAATTATTGGGATATGATTACGAGATTGTTTAGAAGAAAGGCAAGGAGAATCTGGTGGCAGATGCTTTGTCGCAGATACCAGAACATGCGACAATTGAAGCCATTACGGTGGTATCCTGTTCTAACTTGAATGATATACGAAAAGAGGTAGCCGAAGATCCTACAGCTCAAGATATCATTCAGAAGCTTCGAGATGATCCATCTTCTGTGCCTCATTACCATTGGGACTCAACAGACCTGCATTATAAGAATCGAATTTTCTTGCCTTCAAGTTCCAAACAGAAGCTCATCCTCTTGCAAGAATTTCATTCTTTCACCTATGGCCGGCCATTCCGGGTTCTTACGAAGCTACAAGCGTATAGCTCAAGTGTTCCATTGGAAGGGAATGAAGAATGAAGTCAAGAAGTTTGTGAAGGAATGTGCTACATGCCAAGCAAATAAAGGGGAAACAGTGGCAAGCCCTGGTCTTTTTCAACCCCTTCCTATACCTGAGCATATTTGGACTGACATATCTCTGGATTTTATAGATGACTTACCCCCAGCCCACGGCAAAACTACTATTTTAGTGGTGGTGGAACGCCTCAGTAAGTATGCTCACTTCTGTCCAATTTCTCATCCTTACACAACGGCTTCTATTGCTCAAGTATTTCTTGATAATATCATCAAGCTGCATGGGGTTCCTAGATCAATTGTGAGTGATCGGGATCCAGTATTCACTAGTAATTTTTGGAAGGAGCTCTTTCGATTACAAGGGACACAGCTGAATATGAGCACTGCTTATCATCCTCAATCTGACGGACAAACTAAGGTTGTCAATCGGTGTGTAGAAAACTATTTACGCTGCTTTGTGGGTGACCGGCCCAAAGAGTGGGTGCATTGGCTTCCATGGGCAGAATGGTGGTACAATACCACTTACCACTCTTCCACCAAAATCACTCCTTTTGAGGCTGTGTACGGGCGATCACCTCCTGTCATTTCTAGCTATTCAAATGGCTCTTCCAAGGTTCACCAAGTTAATTGTGACCTGCGTGACAGGAATCATGTTTTGCACCTTCTTAAGAACAATCTTCAAAATGCTCAAGCACGCATGAAACAACAAGCTGACAAGCACAGGACAGAAAGATCATTTGAAGTTGGTGATTGGGTTTACCTTCGATTGCAGCCTTATAAGCAAGCATCCATTAGTGTACGGGCTTCCATGAAGTTATCACCGAGATTCTATGGGCCCTACAAGGTAATAGAGCGTATTGGCCCTGTTGCTTATCGCCTCATTCTGCCAGCCGAATCAAAGATACATCTTGTGTTTCATGTTTCGTGTTTAAAGAAGAAAGTTGGTGATCAAGTTACTGCTCAACGTCATCTGTCAGAGCTATCATCAAGTGGAGAGATCAAATTTCTGCCACAAGCTATTTTGGACCGGTGTTTTGTTAAACACCGTAACCGAGCAACAACTGAGGTTCTTGTTCAGTGGGCCAATTTACCAATTGAGGATGCAACATGGGAGAGCTATCAATCTTTTGTGGAGAAGTTTCCAGAGTTCATTGCTGCCCAACCTTGAGGACAAGGTTCTTTTGAAGGGCGAGGGAATGTTACGAATCTCACTCTATTTAGGCTTTCTATTTTATTTAATCCCTCTATTTTGCGAAGCTAGACTAGCTAGTTCCTATTATGACTTTAATTAGTTTCCTTCTCTAATTAGAACTCTTCTCTGATTAGGACTCCTTTCTATTTACAGTTTGTAAGGCTGTGGCCTATTTATGTTTGCAGCCTGTGGGCCTTTGAAATTATGAATGGAATACCATTTTTGCCTCTGGCCATTGGAGGTTGATCCCCTCGAAGTGATTAAACATTATTCTCCCCTTTTGGCTTCTCCCGTTCTTAATCGATAGAACTCTCGGCTTCTATCATACTATTCCAAAATCATATATGGATGCATATTTTTGTGACTGTGGGGAGGGTGTGGTGTAGGGGTATTGATGCCTTGCCAGCAACACAGCACCCCCCCAAAGGAACGTCACCATTTGTTGCAACTTCTGATAGTTGGGTTGTTGACACCTTCTGCCTTCCTCATATGTCATAAAGGCAGGCACAGCAGTAGCTGTTGTTGCTGTTACTGCAGATGCCACCCACCATCCATGATGTAAGGCCCCATAATTTTATAAATTATTTTTGGTATATTTAATTATTTTCTGAGAATTTTAAAGACCCAAAATAGATTAATAAATGAATATTAGATTAAATAAATCATTATAAGGCCTAATTTATGTTAAGTAATTAATCTAGCTTTGATAATTGAAACCCAATAGGTTAAAAGACCAAGCCCATTAAGTTTGGCCCATATTCTAGAAGGTTATTTAGCCTATTCACGTATTTTAAGGATAAATACTATTTTTATAGATAATTATATTTGATAAACGAATAAAAGAGTTTTATTAATTTGAAATTCTGCACACGTTGGATGTAACGGTCTATCGTGCGACCGCCACATGCACCTAACGCACCTAGACTGATGCGTTACACCCTGATAGTTCCGTGAATGGAAGAACGAGTAGAAAGATTAGATCTTTGGGATCCTATCTACAAGAGACCTAATTGGGAGAACTTGTAAGGTTACTAGGGACTCTTAGGGATCAGGTTCTGGCAAATTAAGGACTCTAGAATCGATCTAATCTTCAAACCCTAGCCAAAACCCTATAAATAGGACCTAGTTCTGAACTGAGCAACCCTTACTTTTGACTCGTAAAGAAACAAGGTAAGGAGTCACAATTTCGGGTAAGTTCTTTAGAAGATTTTGTTTATAATACTAAGGTCTAATAGCTCTCCAAATTTCGTGCTAGGAGATCGAGTAACCAAGAAGATAGGGGCTTCTAAAGTCGCTGATTCAGTCATAGCAGCCCAGAATTCAGAGCAAAAGACCACTGAAGATCAAGAGATTAAGACGTCTAAACGAGGTAATTAGAGTTCAATCCTTTAAAACTTTTTGTTCACCTTAGTTTCAGCTTCTTACCCTCAAAATTTCACGTCCTTAGGTCAAGAGGTTGAGGAGCTAGAGCAGCGTGAAGTTGCTGAAAAGTCACAAAAAGAGAGGAACTAGGGCGGTCCTTGAAAGCTCAAATTAGAAGTTTAAAGCCCAGATTAAAAGGTAGGTTATCTCATGATTGGCAAAAACATCTTGTTAGGGATAAAAGCCCTCTGATTGTGCTTGATTTCATGCATTATAGACTAAGAATTTCATGTTTTAATAGTTCTATACATTCATGCATCTCTTTAGCCCTAAATGGAAAATAAAAGATATTATCTTGTCTATTCACTAAAACGCATGCATGTAGTTGGCCTATACTTCGTTTATCATGTCTAGAACAGTTGTAGTATTTTGATTTCCAGGCATGTTATATTTTCATAAACCTTTACTTTATTTTACTGCCAGCAGACGACATGACGCACCAATGTAAGACCGTCACAGTCATCTAACGGCCTTACGATAAGCCGTCACACCCTCTGTTGCATTTTAATTGCTCTGTTGTCTCTGACGCACCATAACAGGAGCGTTACACTACTGTAACGGCCACTCGATAAACCGTCACAATCACTGTGACGCCCCCGTTCTCGACCGTCAGAGTAACTGTAGACAGAATTGAAGAACAGTCACATTAACTTATAAATATGTCTAGTTATCTAAGTTTTGACCTGTTGATATGACTTTAAATTTATTAATTGGTTCATGATAAGTATCGCATGTTAAAAGCATCTTGAATTATTTTAAGGATATGTTAATTTCATGCCAAAGCACTATAGTTTGTATTAACTCCATGATTTTTAAATGATGTATTGACGGAGTTTATCTTGGTTTCACACATTCTCTCTCTATCTATAGAGTCATTCTTTAAGTACATGGCACATATTCCGCTATGTTGGCCATTAGTTTACACTTTGCACTATAGGAATATTATTCTTAGACTTGAGGACCTCTCTATTGGATATTCCTTCCAATGGACTAGGAAATCTTGTTTCAAGGCCTCCGTAATTCTCTGCGAGCCTGGGATTCCCACTAGGACGCCGAGTTGGTTGTACCATTAAAACCCAATTGATTAGGAAGCACTATCGATGTTTTCTGGTTCTAGCAATGTAACGGACCTATATTGGACCGTCAGGCCCATATAACGGCCCAATATCCGACCGTCACATTTTACTGAGTCTATTCTATCATTCTGGATTCAAACCAATGTAACGGCCCAATGCTGGAGCGTCACGTTAATGTAACGGCTCAACACTCGACCGTCACGTGAACGTAACGGCCCAGTACAAGACCATCACAGTGCTTGAGTACATTAACCCGAGGTTTGACCAAAGGGTTGATATTCTAAAGTTCCTAGATGGCTTGATAATGGTCTAGGACTTATCATATTGATCAAGAAACTTAATATAATGAATGGAAGTTAAAGGAATGTACCGTTATGCTGCCGATTTGTTCCATAAGCATAACATTGTCTTAATTCATTCTTGATCTCTCATATTCTTAATTGAAGCATTCGTTCTTTGATAATTGTTGTCATGAGCTTATTGATTGAACTTATTACATTCTTGGCCATACTTTATTGTTACACTCATGGAAGTAGCTTGATTTATACGTGAAGATGCAGTTCGGGCGCTGATTGTGTCCAAGGGCTCTATGCTAGTCCCCTCGGCTGATTGCCGGAAACATACTATTATAAACCATGGGGTATGATGCTACTGGCGTCGCATTGCGCTGTGAGTACTTTCTTTATAAATAAGTGAAATCCATGAGCACTCGTGAAAATCTAGTGAATTGCTACATGATTGACGTTCTCGTGCGTAATCTTTATGGTTATGAAAGTGAAAAGTGAAAGTGCATTCTCGTTACATTCTTGTTCATGAAAAGTCATGCTACATTCTTGTTCATACTTGTTACATTCTTGCTAGTTCATACTTGCTCCCATCCTATCTTACATGATCGTCTTGTTACTTTGGTTATTCGCATAATTTATCGCATTTCACATGATATACCTTATTCTTTAGAGCAAAAATGCTAATTACTTTAATAGTGCTAATCATGTTGATGCGAAGATACCTACTGGGCAAGTGTGCTCATTACCTATTTCCAATCTTTTCAGGAAATGGAAGTGATATGAATTCGGATTCGGGTTATACAAGTAGCGGGTCCGAGAGCGAATAAAAGTCATATCAAAATGAGAGTGAAGACTTAGGAAGTCAATCTTGTTTAGATTGAGTCTATGTAATTTTCTTATTCTCGAGTCTAAGTATGACGAAGAAAGTTGAATTAGTGGTTGTATTTGAATATTTGATTATTATGAAATAAAGTTGGAGTTTGAGTAATTATTATGCGATTGCATTCTTATGTGTGATTGCCTTGCGCTCTGATCATTCTTGCTTGCAAGAGGCTTACCATGCCGGCTGTTCACGTTTCTCGAGCGAGTCTTCCGCTGTCATAAAGGCTCGGGACGTGACACATGAGCAACCCCTGGACCCAACACACAAGTAAGGAAAAATAGAATGCTGACAAGGAACCCCTCCTCACCATCTGCTGCTGCTGCTGCTGCTACTGCACCTACTGTTGGCCCTTGTAACACGTGCACATATGTAGGCATGCACACACGCATGTGCAGGGGGGGTGGAATTGAGGAAAAATAAAAAGATAAATAAGAGAGAATCAAAGGAAACGAAGAAGAAGAAAAGGGAAATGTGAGAGGAAGAGTGCCAGTGGAGGAGACGCTCCTGCAGGAAGATGAGATCTCCTCCATGGCAAGGTTGCCAGCCAAGCAACTGAGAACAGTAACAAATGATCGAGGGGGTGCTTCATAAAGTTGAGAAGATGGTCCTAGGACATAGTCAGGATAATAGGAATTTGTTATGTTAATGATAATGTGACACAGGATTGTGTCCCACGTCAATGGGAATATTTTATGAATATTTTCCTAAGGTGGATAGCAGTTAATTGAGAGGTAATAACCACAATGTTCTGTGGATTTCATTGAGTAAATTAGGAAATAGACTGAAGACAGGAGTCTGATACTAAATTCATAAGATTACAAGGGTACGTGGATAAAAGTTCCAAAAAAATTTATCATAGACAACTCCAATAGAAAAGTATACCCATTTGTGAGACTAAGCTGACTTGAAATGGAACAAATTCATAGTGTGTACCAGGATCCAACCACAATACCCTTTCCATTCCACGGCATCCAAGGGTGTTGAACACATGACAGAGCTTGCTTATGACATGGCGCACCACCCGCCCTACGGGTGGTAGTCATGGGGCAAACATGACAGCCAAACAAAGAAAAGAACCATGTGCACATATGTGATGCCACTTTCAACAACCCCTCCTCTCCCTTCTCTCTATCACTCTCTCAAAGTGTCTGACCACATTTACCTTTCTCGAGAGACATTCTATTTTTTCTATACCTGTCACAGTTAGGTAGGACACTCAAGAGTCTCTGAAGGTTGGCCAGGGTTTGGTCAAGGTCAGTTTTGGGCCAACCAATACCAACCAATACCAGATAAATGCTGATTGTCGAGACCTTGGCACAACCAAAATCTACGAAATTGTCCTTAGGGGGGCCTAATGGCAAAAGAAGATGCTGAACAAAATCCTGTGTTAAATAATATCACAGGAAAAGAGAGTTTCATGGTAAGAAACTTCATTACTTAGATCCAAAAACCTCTGCGCTTCCTAAGGCAAGCATTGTGGCTAACCATGTACAGTGCTGCCTTGAGATCTTTCCTTAGGTATGAATCTCTGCAAGTTCGATATGATGTAGTCTACATTTTTTACAGAAACAACCGAGACATGACCTAAGAGTGAACATTGAGATAGGTGGTAAGTGATTCATGCAGCATTTGTATAAATGATCAGTATATGCTTTTTCAGTCATTTATGCCCATGAAGTTGATGAAAATAACTCCCGATAAGTTGCATGGAATACTATTCAGTAGCTTTTTGAATTTTTTACAACAGCTGTTTTTGCATGGCACTCTATGTGCATCTAATACTTGAACAATTTCAGGTGGTCAGAGAGGTTAGCACCATCTTGGTGTCCTTTTGTATAGGGATCTTTTGAGAGCACATTGCCTATACTTGTACATCCCGATCTTTTATACTTAATACAATTGTGTACTGCCCACATTCAAAAAAGAAAAACTTGAACAATTTGTATCTATGTAGTCAGAGGCGTGCCTAGGCACTCGCCTAGACGTTTGAGGCAATGAGGCGGTCGCAAACCACCTCGCTTTCGCCTCAAACGCCTCACTCTCAGTCTTCTTCTTCTTTTGGTCTAATATTGGTTTAAACCTCCTTTATTCAAATCTTATCTTATTTGTATGTATGTGTTTTTGTCTCAAATCTTGATTATTGTTAATTTTATTGAAAATCTTGATTGTATGTATGTATTTTCTTTGATATTTAGACATATATTTATATTTTTTGAATTGTATATATATATATATATATAATAAAACGCCTCAAACGCTTAGGCCATCGCCTAAGCATTTGAGGCATGAGACGACCCCTTGGTCGTCTCGGTCGTCTCACGTCTCGGACTACATAGATTTGTATGCTGAATTTGATTGCCTTTCTTTAGTCCTGACATAAATCTTTCTAAGGTTTAGAGGTGACCTGTATGGTTGTGGCTGGCCACCCTTCTCTTAAAGTGACATATGGCAGATCTCTTGGCCTTCATTCTTTCACATGATCACATCTTCCTTGTTTAGGATATTTTTGGTGGTCTGATGGGTACATGATGTCTGTCTGGATCCTTCAAGCTAATCCCAGATTGATGACAACAGGCTTCATCTAGAGTGCAATATGTACTTGACGGAGACTGTATTTTATAGAAACAAAGGCAACAGGTGAACTTAAGTTCAGTGATTGAGGAATGCAAGTTTTTTTCATTACTGCAGATGAAATTTTCCAAATGAACATTCAGAGGCTAGACATGTAAATATAGAAAGAAAGGCTTAGCAATGACCCATCTGCTATTCTATTAGTTTCTGGGATCTTAAACAGGAGGATGGGTAAAATTTTAAAAGAAATTGAGGAAAGATTGGGAACTCACATCTTGTAGAAGAAGACAAGGGCTTCACCAGTGGCCGAAGAAGGCAGAAGGTGGATGGCAATGATTGACAATACTTCATTACATATTTTGGAGATCTCATCCTCAATTCTCTTCCTGTACTCTCTTATCCTCGTCACATTTCGTTCAATGCCATTGGCCTCTTCTTGCTTCTCAAGGAAAGAGAGGACCCGGCATGAATTTCTCTTTGCCACAATTACATGTTTATAACCAACTGAAAGCAAATTTCTCTCCTCAGGAGTGAGCTCTATGTCCAGTCTAGCAACCTGTTTCATTGAGTCCGCCATTTCTGAATAAAAAGGCAATCAAAGAAGGTTAACATTTTGAGAAAATTATCTTATGTAAAGGACTTCAATGCAGAAGAACAGCATAAATACTCTAGAAATCACATCCAAAAGAAGCAGGTGAAGCCACTTCTTTTAGCTCAAAGATGGACTTTCACTCAAGAAATCTATGCGAGATACAACAATTTAACACTCTAATGTTAAGGCAAATGGATGAAAATAGAAAGAGAAAAATAGGGGGATACACCAAGCCACATATATCGAGTATTAGAGCCCCTTGGCATAGGCTAGCTAAATCTCATGTGAAATTATCAATACTTCCTTATTACCAAGAGACAGACAGGAATAGGTACTAAAGACTGAAGGGCACGTGAATCCTTAAGCAGAGACTCTTGGATGGCACAGATTCTCGCATCACTCTTCTGGCACTGGAACACATTAAAAAAAAAAAAGCAAACATAATTACGCAGGAATTATGTTCGTTCTATTAACATGCTGAATACTCATTGTAGAAGAATTTCATTTAGATTCCCAGGCTCATGCCCAAATCTATTAGCTATAAGTTAACTTCTTGGAGACTACACGTAGTCTTATCCTCCAACACCCTAGACACAAACAATATAAAATAAATAGAAATAGACAACATTCTGTACTTGTTTAGTTTACACATAGATTTGGAGAAACCATTAGGAAATGGAACTATACAACCACAAATAAAAAAGAAATGGAGTAAATGTTGACGACCATTCTAAGTTTCCAGCGAATCTGAATGACTAATCTAAGTACAGTGTACGGAAACTGAAACATCAAAAGATCCATTGTCCATTTTGAAAGTATGCATTTACGAATGCAAGAACGAAAAAGACAAAAAAAGAACAACTTCAGAAGCCATACTGAATAAGGCCCGAGAACAGAAACCAACAATTAACATAGGAACATATCCAAAACTAGACAATCTGATCACAGAAATAGACAAATCTATCCAAACAAATAAAACCAGAAAAGTAGAAGAAGCTTACAAGAGATTAAAACGTCCAGTGAGTTAGCATTACCAAAATCAAAAGAAGAAAAGCACACACGGAGCCAACTAAAGGAAGAACCACTTTCTTAAGAAAGCACCTGCTAGATCAAACCAAACAAAAAGCAGCGATCCAAACATCAGCGCCGAGAAGACAGGACACTAAAGAACCAAAACAAAAAAAGGCACTCCATACACTCTGCAAAAACAGACGATTCCCCACGTGCACGAAAAAGAAGATTCAGCAAAAACCAACACAACGAAGAGCGCCCGCGCCACATGAAGAACATAAAATAGACGTCCCAAACGCATCAAACACACGGCACAACCCTTCTTCCAGAACTAGAAGAACCAAGAACACCAGAGGAAGAACAGAGACACAGAGAAGTAGCAGCTGGTGGGGGAGAGAGTGAAACCAAAGGAATAATTCCGCACCCTCGTATCGCTCCGCCTGCTCCGCCAGCTTCGCCATGTACACATGGTCCTCCCTCTCCACTGCTATCCACTCGTCCACCATCTCCTTCCACGCCCCTCTCTCCTCCTCCCCTCTACTCCCTCCCACCGGCCACTTCTTGGTCCCCCTCTCTCTCTTTCTCTCTCTTCTGCGTCGCGTCCGTGTTGTGTAGAGTAGTTGGGAAGAGCCGGCGAACGAGAAGAATCATACGGCGTTGGGGAATAATTTTTTATTAAAATTATTTTAAATATATGTTTTATATTTTTATCTAATTTTTAAATTTATTTCATTTCTCTTTCATAAAATTTCAATATTTTTTAAGAAAGTGGAGAGAGAGAGAGATTGAAATCAGATTGACTCTTTTAAAAAGAATAGTTTATATTTTATTTTTATTTTTATTTAAAAAATCTTTTTTAAAAATTAGAGAAATAACTTAAAATAAAATTTAGTCTTCATTTTTTGTCAAAATAAAATTTTAGAGAAAAAAATATATAAAAAACTTAACCAAACACTCTAGTCTTCTCTAGTCCGGGGTCCAAGTTTGCTACAGACGGTCGTGATGGCCTCGCTGGCAACGAAATCGCATACATGGAGCCGGAGCGACCAGGTGGTTTCGCAGTTGTTCTTCCTTCCGTCGACACGTATCCTCTGTCTGCCTTCACCCAAAGCACCTGACCAATCAACTTTTGCCACGTTCCCGCTCGCGTGACCTAAATCCATTGCTCCACGTTGCATAGGATTCCTGTTCTTCTTTCGGTGTGGATTGGTTGGCGTTTTCAAATGAACGGTCTAGATTTGTTGCTGAACAACGAAGAGACTGAATCGACAGTTGAGACTGCCCCAGATGGCTGGCTGGGAATCGCAGTTGTTGTGACGGTGATGGGGCCGTGGACCTCTCGCGCACGGGCTTGATCTGACCAGACGTTTTGGAACGATGTGGACACGTGGAGTTACTACAGTGCACTCCGGTTAGTTGGACATCTTTATACGGATTTAGTGGGGCCGTTTTGTGCTGTTCCCCGTGTTGGGGGGGGGACCACGAGATGGACGGTGAGGGAAGTGTAAAATCACAAGATCGATCAGAGACCGTAAAATATCTTGCCGTTTACATTTTGATTGCTCATAACTCTTTTCTGAAAATAATCTTCGCGTGGATATTGGACTTCCTTCGTATAATACTGGAGAGGTAACATTGATATATTTTTTTATTTGTTTATGTTTTGGATGTTATATGTGTACTAGACATTTTTCCCGTTTTCTGTGAACGAGAAATCCAAAAGTCTCGACACCGACCGACCATGTCAACCAGCCCGAATCGCACCCTCAAGTTGGATCCAAACATCAGAAGACTCACATATCACGTATGTATACATACGTACATACATACAAGGGAGAGAGAAAATGATATGTGGGGTTTAAACTTCAAACCAAATCGATGGGGCCTTGATTATTCATTTTAGGAGTCATTTGGTATACCGTTAAATATTATAAAAATATTTTCATATATTTTCTTTATATTTGGAGTGTCATACATTATTGAGTTTTAACCGATATTAATTCTCAGCCTAAAACTATCAAAAACTAAAATTCAAAAAAAATTAATTGAAGAATTTTGTTTACATGAATTTTAAACCTAATGGTTTAAAAATACATATTTTACATTAGTTTATGACACATCAACCAACCTCTTAGCCAAAGTTCATGGAGTCCTTATAAGCTCCATCTAGTAAAATGTGAAGTATGATATATATATATATATATATATATATATAGCTAATCTAGTTAACAAATTTTTTATTGTTTTCCTTTAAGTAAAAAATGTTGAGTCATTATGTTATATGAAAAATGTTTTTTTAATATTAAAGTTTTGAAACCCATGCCCAGGTATTTCATATATATTTCAATCATTCCTTACATAAAATATTTTTTAAGCTTTAATTAGACCTGTCAACGGAGTGGATACGAAGCGAATATATGACTATCCGTATCCGCTCCATTTTAAAATTCGAATTATCCGATTTTGATCCGCTCCTATTTGAATTCGGATATGAAGCGAATATATGACTATTCGTATCCGCTCCGTTTTAAAATTCGAATTATTCGATTCGAATTCAAAAGTATATAAATACAATTATAAAATGTTAAAAGTATATAAAATATAACTATAAAATGTCAAATATATATAAAATAAATTCTAAATTAAAATACAACTGTCTAAATTTCTCTACAATATTATTTATTTTATAATATATTATTTAAAAATATGTATTATATGATATATAATATTTCGAACGGATATTTTTCGAAGCGAATATTATAATATCCGTATCCGCTCCGATTCGAATTCAGATATTATCCGTATCCGAAAAAATGAATACGAATTCGAATATTATCCGTTAGTACGGATTCGAATTCGAAGCGGATCCGGATAATACCTGTATCCGTTGACATGCCTAGCTTTAATGAATTCATTTCTTATATATTGCTAATTTGTCCATTTATTACACTCCAACTTAATTTATAATAAGGTGTTTGGGAGTAATTTTTTTCTTAAGACTATTTCTCTTTTAAAAATTGGTTCACTATGATTTTTGTCACAAATTTTAAATTTATAAAATTAAACTTTTGACATGTTTGGTAACATTTAAATAATATTTAAGAGAGTACGGAGTTTCCTCGTTAAGAGGTAGTTGAATAGAGAGAGAGATAGGTGATAATCATGTGTGCGTGAGAGAGAGAGAGGTGGTTATGGGAGGGAGTGAAAGAGGGGTGACGTATGCGTGAGAGAGAAAGAGGTGGTTATAGAAGAGAGAGTTCTTTTGAAAAAAAAAATAAGGAAAGAATTATTTTTTATTTGAGATATTTTAATGAATAGTTAACTCTCTCTCTAAAAATTAGGAGTGATGTTCCAAATATAATCCAAATTCTTTTCTCAAAATAAATTTTGAGAGAGAAAATATCTAAAAAATGTAATCAAGCACCCCATAAACAATGAACAATCGGGTTGTCAATATATATATATATATATTTCTAACTACTTAGTTAATTTATTACACTCCATTTATATTGTGCCAGAGGCACATAGTTTTACTCAATAACATTGTGCATAAAGATATAACTTATGCACACATTTCACTTTAATTGCTTTCCTCCGTTACATAAGGGCTCAATTGTCTAGAGATGTGGCATTGCTTACTACTCACTTGTAAGTTGGAGTCTAAACTATGATCTCCCTTCTAGAGGCTTCTGTTTCATCCCTAAATTAACAGACAAAAAAAAATTAGTTTATGAATATGTGTATTCTTTTTGCTCTATATTTTTCACCCGTATTGTCCTTCCTATCCATGAAAATTTTCTCCCCAACAATCTCTTTCTTCATTTTGTTTCTTTCTTGAGTAATGCTTTGTGCATCCACCCCACTAATTACGCCCACCGGTGTAATTAGTGCAACACTTAATATATTTTTTTAAATTTTTTTTTGAGTAGTCCTCACGTCTAATTAGGTTAGTGTGTCGATCACGTCATCGGATGACGTGACGTGAGGGCCAATTAAATATAAATTTGTCGCTATATGAATAGTAAAATTGACTCGATTTCACTATTCACAGGGTTGAGATTTTTCATTTAATTACCCCCCACGTCACGTCATTCGGTGACGTGACCGACACACCAACCTAATTAGACGTGAGGGTTACTCAAAAAAAATTCAAAAAAAATATATTAAGTGTTGCACTAATTACACCGGTAGATGTAATTAGTGGGATGGGTGCACTAAGCATTACTCTTCTTTCTTAGGCCGCATTTGGAATGGCTGTTGGCATGTGAAATTTTTTAAAAATCCATATACATTACACAATAAAGGGGGGTTGAGGATTATATTGAGAAGTGAAATCACATTTGGCCACTAGACATTTTGTATTTTGCCACATAACATTGTCGCCCGTGCTCGACCTATTAAAATGTGTATTTCGCATTCTCCGGATAACTTCATTGTCCGTGCCCAGTTGAAATCACCAATTTGCCTTCACCATCGTCGCCTATGACCCTCAAGTTAAAATGTGCAAATGGTGAACATTTAGGAACAAAAATATCTTTTACCCTTCAAAATCTCAAACCGTCAGGCAAGAAACTCGTCCCCAACGGATTTGCGGGATTCTCATTCGACCTCTTAGTTGAGTGTGGAGTCTCTCTCCTCTGAAAATTCGCTTAACATAGAAACCGAGATATAACCATGGCATTTGGTGGGGCTTTGGATTAACATAGAATTTCATTCATTGGAATTCCCTCACAAGTCCAACCAAAGGAGATTTTTCTTAGGAGGCTTCGTTCCTTCGGGAGGTTTATAATGTCACATCATGTCGCCCGTGCTCGACCTATTAAAATATGCATTTTACATTCTCTAGATAACATCATTGCTCGTGCCCAGTTGAAATCACCAATTCGTCTTTATCATCGTCGCCTGTGACCCTCAAGTTAAAACGTGAAAATGGTGAACATTTAGGGCTAAAAATATATTTTACTCTTCAAAATCTTTAACTGTCGGGCGAGAAACTCGCCTCCAACGGATTTGCGGGATTCTCATTTGACCCCTTGGTTGAGGAGTCTCTCTCCTCTGAAAATTTGCTTAACATAGAAGCCTGAGATATAATCATGGCATTTGGTGGGGTTTTAGATTAGGCATAAAATTTTAATCATTAGAATCTCCTCGCAAATCTGACCAAACGAGATTTTTCTTAAGAGGTTTCGTTCCTTCACGAGATTAATAATGTCACATCGTGACTGTGACGTTAAATAATTACTTTTTAAGGCAAGAGTGATAGTTGATAGTAGTAAGACTGCAAAGTCCATATCACGTAGGGTGGAGCATTTTCTTCCTATTGAGGTAAATAAATAATGGGCTGTGGTCCCCTTTTGGAAAAAATAATTATAAAAAAGATATCATCACATGCATAATTACGGAATTACCTCTCTTACATACATGTTAATTAATATAAGACTATTGTGGAACATAGATGTAACTCAAATTATACATCCTAACTCATCAGGGGATGAGTGTAATAAATTCGAGTGAAAATCTAACTAACACCGTAACAATTTTCATAATGTCTTAATTAATTAATTTAAAGATGTCCCTGCTACATACGGTAAATAGTCCCTACTTTTGAAGGACGAGTAGCCACAGGGCCATTTCTATGCTTGTGTAAATAAGTGAGATTCTATCACTTGAGGTATATATATAAGAGTGACATTTCCATTCTCATACATGTCAATGATGTCATAGAGTTATTTTTACAATTATTTTTGATAAATATTATAAATGATATCTTATTTTTTATTTTTACATAAAAATTATTGTTAGAGATGAATTTATAAAAAAATATTCTTAAAAATATATTAGTAAACATATCATTGGGTTAATTTAAATAGTGCATATATACGATTTTTTTATAATTTTTTGATAAAAAGAAGTGATATATCTATAAATAAATATGACGTTTTTATATAATTCAAATTTACACAATGATACGTATGTTAATATATTTATCGGAATAATTTTTTTACAAATTTTTTATTTAATAATAATTTTTTATGTAAAAAACTCTATTTTTTTTATGGTAACGATTAATCTTGAATAACATTTTTCAATGCCCTAAATTTAGTTAAAAAAATGATAACACACGGTAAGATTAGGCAAAGTATCATAGCAAGAGAATTTGAGGGAGCATGCGCTAGAATTTCAAGGCACTGAATTTAATCTCGAAAATATGGCAGCAAAACAATAAAAGGCATTGGTAATTCCTTGCTTACACAAATGCCTAGATTAACCTATAAGCATTATATTAGTAGTTCTTTTGACTTGATTGTTTCATTTTAGTTCACTATTTCCATCTAAAGCTATAATATTGTTACCCTAAAAATTTTGTTGTAAGTCAATGATCTAACGAAAGAAAGGGGTCGAAAGACAAATATATTCATTTTAATAAGTCATTTTTTTCATTTCCCTCCTCAAATTATTTAAATAATAATGATAAAGCTATCGATCCAACATTTCATACATATACCTCAAGGTTTTGTACCTTGTAGTATTCATAGAAACAATAAGCAAACCGTCAGATTTTACTCCAAAGTCATTTGGCCAATTACTCGAAGGAGATACGCCCTAAAATAACTAAGATACGGTGCCATTTCATTTTTCATTTTGGATATAACAACATTCAGTCTTTCTTTTCTTAAGAAAATAATTCACTACGCTCGTATAAGATTCGCACGACTCATTTTTACGTAGACTTGATTATTATTTATTTAAAATTTGAATCGAATTCAAATTTGTTTGATGAATAATTATTCATAAAAAATATTGAAAAATAATTTAAATTTAATATCAAAAAATCTAATTATTAATCAAATATAAATTCAGATATCATAATATCTGCTTCGTATATGCTCCGTTTACATGTCTACACTCCACCCTCCCCTCTCCCGAGTTCGACAAGAAAGACGACCTTCACCACCAATGGTTTCTTTTTTGTAAGTTTGGAGTTTTTTCATGTTAGAATTGGCTCTACTAGATATATTTTGTTGTCGGTAGATTTAATATTTTTACTTTTAAGCAAGCTCCTGATTTGCTTCATTATTTTCTAAATCTTTTTAGTTTTGAATTTGGTTACTATCGGTGGATTGAGTTCGTTGTGATTCTTCTTTTCTATTCAGTTATTTTTCAATAATTTCTTCCCAACATAAAAATCAGATTTGAAGAACAATAAGACGATGCTTTGGTAGATAACTTTGAAATCAAATTGCACTGAAATATGCCAAATCATATGCACATACGACACACATAAAGTGATTATGTACTTGTCACTTTAATATAAAAATTGGAAAAATATATGTCAAACATGTTTATATAAATTTTAAATTATGTCACTTTTGCAAAACAGATTATTATCAATTTTCATAAAATTCTAAAAAATAAAAATGGACATAGTAATTTTTTTTTAGATAAAAAGAGCTTTAAAAACAAAATTGCTCCAGAACCCCTATCAGCATGGAAATTTTCTGATGTGGTATTAATCTATAGTTCTCATGTTCGAGTTTTAAGTGAAGGATAAGGATAAGGATATACAAGAGCATTTAAAAAACTAAAAATCTTCAGGTAGAATTAGTGGAAAGAAGGCTGAATTTCCTTCTTATCTCAAAACCAGAACTTGATGTACTCTAACGTTTCAGCAATAAATTTTAATTCTATTTAAGTGAACTGATAATAATAATAATAATAATAATAATAATAATAGAAATGCTATTTTGAGTTACAAACAAAAATCATCGTTAGTTATGTCAATTTCACTTTTGGAATGCCTGAGAAATACAATTTGATGGCATGATATAACCCACCACATTGGCATGTTGGGTTCTCAGGATAATTGTCTTCATAAGCATTTTTAAGTTTATAATTATTGTTCTTAATATCTAATAAATACAGTACAACTAAATATACACAAATTTTATGAAAAGGTAAAAACATAATATATGGGACCATACAATGAAAGTCCAACCATCCTAATTGCACTCTACTTCCTTCCACCCCCCCATCATATAATACTAGGCTTCTGAGAGATGCATGTGCTCCCAACCCCAACTCTGAGGGAACATGGGCCTCGGCCATTATCAATGGATCCACCACAATTGTTCTCAATGGTCTTCCCTTCGGCATGGTCAAAAAGGAGGTGCTCTAACAATATACATCTCACATGACCTGAACCTTTTTGGCCCATCCCATTCCCAGGTCCCCACTTAACTAATCACTCACCCCCTTCCTCTTTCCACTTGTCAAGGCCACAAAGGAGTTCCTTCATGATCCTGACCAGCTGGCTGGTCACAGGAATCTCACATCCTTTTTTTATTGTGCTAAGATAAAAAAGGCAAATAAGAAATGGGTAAGAAAGCCCTCTCTCTCTTTCTCTCTCTCCCTTCCATGCATAAATTAATTTTGTTCCATCCATTCGATGAAGGAGAAGTTGGGGAGGTTCTGCCATGCCGCCGCCTCCCACGTTTGGGACAGAGAAGCTGTTCGTTGCTTCTTTTTTTTTTGTTTAGAAATTTGAAGGGGGCAGGGTTTAGTAGGACAGGTGGCGGTTTAAGCAGATTGGAACCTCGGGTTGCGGGCTGTTGCGGGGGGAGGTGATCAATGATCTAATACGGATAAGAGTATTATATTATGTAATATGTTACGAGTTACGGGCCATCGGACTCGGGCTGACTAGTCAATTTTAAAGTTTGGCTCGAGTCAGATTTCTTTATAAACTCAGCTTTAGCTCGGCCCGACTCGATTAATTAAATAATAATAATAATAATAAATAGATATCAGAATATAAAATTTATAATTTTATTAAATTAATTAGAGTTTAAATATTAATTTATTTAAAAAGAGAGTTTTTAATTTTTTACTTAAATAAATAAATTAATTTTTATTTTTTAATTAAATAAAATAAATTTTTGAAGAGAGAAATAAAAAGAAGAAGAACGGAAATGGCCAGCTCGCATGCCAAATTTAAAATTCGAGCTCAATTCGTGGGTCTAATCGGATCAAATTTTTAGACCCGATTAAAGATCGGAGACTAAAAAAATGTGATAACTCATTTCGAAATAATATCAGACTCACGGACCCGACCCATTCACAACCCTACCTACCACCGTTCTCCTGCACATCCGGCCGGATGGCATCAGTGTTGCCTGGTGCTGCATGAAAACCATAGTAAGTAATGGGTTTTATGAGAATCCGAGTAAGGCAGCTGCCACGAGGAGATTCCCTGTATTTGAGGTGCATGCATTCCACGCCTTGGATATCTTCCTAAACTATATATTATTGAGAAAAGTTTGAAGCATCGATCAACTCTCTGATCTTGGTGGAAGTTCACCCTCGTGGTAAAAATTCTATCCAAGGCTCCAATCCGAGTAGCGGGACTGAAGGAATGGATGGAGAATATCCGGAAACCCAAAGGCCAGTGGTAACCTGTAATGCCCCGGATTCTTCGGATCCTTTTCGTGGGCTCCGGATCTGGTTTCTCGGATTGTCCAACTCTGTTTTGTCTGAAATTTCGTTTCGGACATCTTTCGTGTTCGGATCGGTGCGATCCGGAGTCGTTTCGGAGGCCCGGAGGCGTTCCGCGGCTTTTTCCGCGTGTGTTTTTCCGATTCCCGGCGTGGGTTTCGGCTTTCCCTTCGGAACCTCGTTGCGGGTGAACCGGGCCGTTCACCAGGGCGCGAGTGGTACCGTTGCGATCGGTGCGTTCCGAGGATCGCGAGGGTGTGATTTTCTATTTTTCTGGATTTTTCCGATTTTTCCGGATTTCCCTATAAATAGCTTTTCTCTCTCTCCCCTCTCATTTCTCATTTCTCTCCCTCTCTCTTCTCACGCTCTCTCCTCTCTCCCTCTCTCTCCGGCGGCCGACGGGGCGGAGTACGGGCGAGGCGGGGACGGCGCGGGCGAGGCGCGGGCGAGGATGGATGAGGATCGAGGCGGAGGCGGGCGCGATCCCTCGGTGGATTCCGAGATGGCGTCGTTCGCGTTCCGGGCGGTTTTCGGCGTGGATTAGTCGCTTCGGCGCACGGTTTCTTCGGTGGAGGTAGGGTGACGGAACACCACTGCGTTCTGCTCGTTTCCCCTGCCATTGCACGTCGTTCGGCGCGGAAACAGCTGTGTTTGGGTCCGTTCTAGCGAAACTGTGGTTTTGTGGGTTTCGTAGGGTCGGTCGGGAAATGGCGACGGTTTCCAGATCGGTTACTGTCAACGGATTCCTTGGGGCGAGAGCGTTCTTTTCCCCCTGATTTCGTCTCGATTGGTGGTCCCGTTGGACCGGTAGAGCTCCGAGAAGCTCGGTAACCCTTTTTGGGTAACTTCGGTAGAATCGCTCGTTTCTCGCGATTCGTGCGTCGTTTTGACTCCGGTCGGAGTCCATGTGATTGCCAGGGTGGTTGTGGTTGTATCCCCTTCATTTCGGCACGAACGGGGCGTGGAAAGGCTACGATCGGGAGACCCCCTGGGTTTACCCGCCGTGATGGTTGGGCGGTCGAACCGGGCCCGTCCATCGCGAGGGCGGTTGCCTTTGGCCCGTTCATTTTCTCTTGGTTTAGGGTTGTGCGGTCGCACGATAGACCGCACATTTGTTGTGCGGCCAGGTGAGAACCGCATGTCTCCCCCATGGACGGTTGGTACCCAGCCGTCTGTCCTTCCGTGGGCTTGTGCGGCCAGGAGCTGACCGCATATCCCAGTTGACCCTTGGTCAACAGTTTTGTGTCGGTTGGGTTGTGCGGTTTGGTCAAAACCGTTTTGACCGGCACTGGAGTAGGTCGGTTAGGTTGTGCGGACGATCCTTGGCCGCACATCCCCTTGGGCGGTCCAGCCCTAACCGTCCATCCTCCATTTGGGGTTAGTCCGATTAGAGCCTTGTGCGGCTCCTGCCTGACCGCATGTATTTTTGAGCGGCTGTGCCCTAGCCGCACATCCCTTGAGCGGCCCAGGGTGAACCGCACATGTGCCAGTCTAACCCGGTGTTTCCGTTTTGACTGATTCGAGTCCCGGGTGTGTGGTTCTCGAACCACGTGCCGACCTGTGGCCTGACGGATGTTGTGCACGTCGTCGGGGCCAGGTGTTGTGGTACGTTGGAGTCCCGGGTGTAGAGTTCTCGACTCGTGTCACCGTGTGTTGACGTGTGTCATCGGTTTCTCCGAAAAGCGATCCCCGAGTGGGTCCTGTGTGAGGCCTTGGGCTGCGAGCCCAGTTGTCCAGTCTGGGGCTGGAGGCTTCCCTCTTTTCCTTGAGTTGGGCTGCAGCTTGGTGGTGTGCAGGTTGCCTTGGGAATCGTGCTTCTGTGCTTTCCGCGTGGGCCGTGTGTGTGGCCTTAGTCCTGTGAGTTCCCTTCCCAAGGGAATGGTTTCGGCGGCACGTGAGCTGCCTCGGTATTCGTGCTACAGTGGTTTTAGACCTAGAGCTTGGACTAGATTGACGGCCTTGTGCTGTTGCGTGCAACGGTCTTGACCCCGAGTCTTGTGACTCAAGGACCGTTGGGTGTAGGGCGTCTAGAGGACTGTCCAGAGTCCAGTGACTTAGCGTCACTTGGGTTTTCTCGACTCTCGCGCAGGGTGTGTGCGCGGCTGTGGACTGTGAGTCCCGTTTCTTCTCCGACTGTGGTCATCGTGCGACGGTGCTAGTACGTGGGATGGTCCCCGTACTTTGTCGGATGCGGACGTTGTTTTCCGTTGACTTGAGAGTCTACTCCTTCAGTGACCCTCCACTAGTCGTAGCCTACTAGTACGCGTGTGCTAGTCGCACCAGGGAGTGGTGTACGGGCTTACCCTTAGAGGCGGTTTGTGGACCGGTTGCCGTCGGGCCCCACGTCTTGCAGCCAGAGTCCGGCTGAGGGGAAAACCGGTCAGAGGACCAGACCAGGGACGCGCGGTCTGTGTGTGCACACGTGGTTGGGGGCGGTTGGACCCACGTCGACGGGCGTGACCCCAGCTAGTCACTTGTTGTAGTTACTTGTACGGTGTTCGTGCCTCGGGTAGGACCTACCATGTCAGGCGGTTCACTTGCGGTGCGGTGTAAGACGTCAGGGGACGCTACCGGCTGTGCTTCTAGTGGGTGGTACTCCTGTCGAGTACGGAGTGACAGACTATCAGTTTCCGTGATTTCTACCTTCGGGTTTTCGGTCGTGTTGACCGTTGAGTTCGGTTGTTTCGCCGTGGCGCGTGTGTTGGTTTTCGCGCCAAGGGTCTAATGCTAGTGGCTTTACCGAGGTTGGGTCTTGTTGTGCGGTACCCGCGATCGGATGGTCGGGGTCGCACCTTGGACAGCGTGTCCAGGTCGGCTGTGTCCGAGGGACAGGCCTCTACGGCGTGGTTGCCGTGTGTTCTTGCTTCGGTAGGTGGTACTAGTGTGGTTCGGTAGCTTCGTCTGCGTGACCGAGGTGTACCTTCCGGTGCAGTAGGAGTAGCTGTAGTGCCGAGTTTTTGACCGGCCACCGGTTTGCTGTTCCTGCTGTAGTTGTAGCTCTCCTTTCCGCTACCGCCGTTGTTTCCGGTTGGGGTTCCGCGGGATCCCTGCTGAGTCTCTGTTTTGGAGACTCATTCCCTGCTTTTCAGGTGTGGCGGTTCTTCCTCGTGGTCCGAGGGTGCGGAGCGGAGGTTCTCTGTTGCCAGCTTGCCGGGCCGAGTGTTCACTTGGCATGTGGTACGTTTTACTGCTTTAGACTGTACTTTCGGTTGGACTGGACTCTGTTGTAGCTGTTGCTGTTCTTTCTTTCAGCTTGTTGTTGTTGGTTGTCCTGCCTTATTTCCTATTTCTTTGTGCCTCCACACTCCTTTTAGCCCTTCCGAGCCCTCCCGGCTCGTGGGCGGCGGTGCGAGTCTCGGGTTATCGGGCCTTCCCGGTAATCGGATTCTCGGGTCGTTACAGCTGGTATCAGAGCGGTAGTTGTGGACGTACATAGGAATTCGAGATATTGCAGTGATCAGAGTCCATAAGGTCCAGTACAGTCGGCAGCTGGCTTAGGGTTTTGTGTTCGCTTCCCGCCTTGTTTCTCGCTTGGGTGCGCTGTGCGGCGCTGTGAGGTGGTTGCTGCCCGCGGCTTTCGTGCCAGCGTGGGGTCTAAGGATCGAGGTCGAGAGCCTTCTCCCTCATCGGTGGTGGCCCTGGTTGTGCTGCGTTGGGCAGAGGTTGCTGGCAGGCGTGAGTTCGCGGTGCTGCGTTCGAGGAACCTGCAGCGTGGTCAGGTGGCTGGTGCGGACTGTTCTTGGTTAAGTGGCCGTGAGCGTGCTCTGAGGGAGCTGCTGTCGGTTTTTGGTCACTCCAGCTTGAGGTTTGTCCAGCTCCTGAGGTGTTTTGATCGAGAAGTGTGCTCGGGTGAGCGGAGGGTCTTCTCGGTGGGTTGCTGTTTCGTCGAGCCTGATGTTTTGTCGTGCTCTGTTGCGTCAGAAATGACGTGTCGGTCCTGATCGTTCTGCTGATTTCGAGGCAGGATTTGGCAGAGATGTCCCGTTAAGTCTTTGCTCCTGTGCTTCTGTCAGTGGATGGGTTGTGTTCGCCCTGGAGTTGGCTTGAGATGTGAAGGCTCCACGGCGAGTTTCGGGACTCGAGGGTGAGCATCGGCAGTTGTCGGTTATGGCTCGTGTGGCGGCTCTTGGCATGCCGTGTTGCAGTTCGAGGAATTGCAGCGGTGGTGCATCGAGAGATGCTGTGATGGTGGTCCGACGTGACACTCGTCGAGCGTGTCGGAGGCGCTGACCTGATGGAAGCGATGGTTTTCCTTGGTGCTGGATGGTGCTGTTTCCAGCGTGCGCGAGGTTCGAGGTCAGGTCGAGCGTGGAGTTCTTCCGTTGGTCGAAGTGCGCTGGTTTCTCCTTTGGTTGGAGAGATTGTGTTGGGTTAAGGATTGCCGTCTTGCATTGTGTGCCCGGATTGGTTGGCCTTGTGTGCCATGAAGTCCGTGCGAGACGTGCTCCTTGTCTTGGCAAGGTGGTTGTCTGTGAGAAGTTGTGCCCATTCCCTTGTCGTGTGAGGGTGTGCTGGCGCTGTTCCGGAAGGACGAGTGCTGGTTGGGCGGCGTTTGCTTTCTCGGCTGTGTGCGCGGATCTGAGTGCGCAGCGGAAGCGTGGTGGGCTCGTAACCCATTGGTTCAGGATCGTAGCATTGGTTGCTACGGGCGGATTCCTGAGTTCGCGTTCAACATCGGAGGATGGGTTCCTCGGTGTGAAACGTGTTGTTGCCGTGCCGTTGCCCGAGAAGTCGTGGTTCTTGGCACTGGCAGGTGGAGTGTTGGGAAAAGTGCTGGCTAGTGCGCCGCATGAGTACCCTGTTCCTGTGTTGGAAGCCGTGTCAGGCGTCGGTGTCGGACCTGGATGGGGTTGTTGAGGATGTCGCCTGACGATGGTCGAGGACGTGTTGGTCAGAGTCGGCGGCTTGGTGCCCGACTTGTGTTCCCAATCGTGTCCTCGGATAAGATCGTGCCTTGAGGATGTGGTCTCTGGCAGGCTGTGGGCTTCCGTTGGTTCTACGGTCTTGTCGGATTGTGACGGTGAGATGGTTATTGCTTAGGGACCCGTGAGCACTGTCCAGGTGGTGTCCCGTGGCTCTGTGGTAAGGGCGGAATCGGGATTGGCAGGTGTCCACTTGGTTTGATCGAAGGATTTGATGAGACCAGACGTAAGAGTGACGCTTGTGGGCGGAGGCCTTCTGTGAGATTAGCGTCGGTTGGTGGTCCTTGATAGGACGTTGGTGTCGCAAGGTTATCCCTGGTTTGGTGATTAGCATGGGGTGGTTCCCTATAAGTCTGAGTCCCGTGAGGTGATGACTGAAGACGCCATGTTCTGTCATTTGGTTTCGTCGTGCTCCCCGAGAGGGTCGAGTTGGCGCGATGATCGAGCTCGGATGCGGAGTCCGAGAGGAGTGTAGCTCGAGATGTGGCATCGGTCTATGTGTGAGTCAGCGGATGGCCTGCTGTGAATTGGATCGTGCCTGTTGGGCCGGTGGAGGTTTCCCGTTGACGTGTATTTGGCGACCAGTGGATGGTCTTTTCAGAGACAGAAGATGCTGGTTGTTGGGGCTCGAGCGTGGCGAGAGCTGAGTGCCAGCGAGACCTTTGGTGGTCGTTTCTGCGATGTGCCTTTCCGGATGGGATCTGGACTTTGTCGAAGTTTGTCTTCTGACGAGAATTGGCACGGTGTTGTGTCCGGCTTTCGGCTTGCCATGTGTGGGGTGTTTCTTGGTGTTGAGCCGATGTGCTGGTTGCGGTCTGTTGAGCTGGCTGCTTGAGCTGGTGGAGGCTCTGTATTGGTTGTCCCCTTGAGAAGGGTGTGCGACCTGTCAGCTGGTTGTGAAGCTGTGTGTGTTTTGTCTGCTGACCCTGGGGTGGATCAGTAGCTGCTGCTCGTGTCGAGGGTTGTGTTTCCTCGGTGAGCGAGATCGTGGCTGCGGCGCCACGGTGGATTCTCGCGTTGTCTGAGGTGATGCCGGACTGTGTCCTTTGGTATATGCCTGCTCTGTTGGCCTGTGTGCTCGGCGCGAGGAGCGAGGTGTTGCTTGTGATCGTAAGTCTGGCTGTGTCCCTCAGGATCGGTGTTTTCGTGAGAATCGAGGTTTTCTGTGCTGGGGCTCTGACAGCGTGTCAGTGATTCTGTGTTCTTCCCCTGGGACTTCGTGCTTGGTCCTGAATTTCGAGGACGAAATTCCTTTAAGGGGGGAGGGCTGTAATGCCCCGGATTCTTCGGATCCTTTTCGTGGGCTCCGGATCTGGTTTCTCGGATTGTCCAACTCTGTTTTGTCTGAAATTTCGTTTCGGACATCTTTCGTGTTCGGATCGGTGCGATCCGGAGTCGTTTCGGAGGCCCGAAGGCGTTCCGCGGCTTTTTCCGCGTGTGTTTTTCCGATTCCCGGCGTGGGTTTCGGCTTTCCCTTCGGAACCTCGTTGCGGGTGAACCGGGCCGTTCACCAGGGCGCGAGTGGTACCGTTGCGATCGGTGCGTTCCGAGGATCGCGAGGGTGTGATTTTCTATTTTTCTGGATTTTTCCGATTTTTCCGGATTTCCCTATAAATAGCTTTTCTCTCTCTCCCCTCTCATTTCTCATTTCTCTCCCTCTCTCTTCTCACGCTCTCTCCTCTCTCCCTCTCTCTCCGGCGGCCGACGGGGCGGAGTACGGGCGAGGCGGGGACGGCGCGGGCGAGGCGCGGGCGAGGATGGATGAGGATCGAGGCGGAGGCGGGCGCGATCCCTCGGTGGATTCCGAGATGGCGTCGTTCGCGTTCCGGGCGGTTTTCGGCGTGGATTAGTCGCTTCGGCGCACGGTTTCTTCGGTGGAGGTAGGGTGACGGAACACCACTGCGTTCTGCTCGTTTCCCCTGCCATTGCACGTCGTTCGGCGCGGAAACAGCTGTGTTTGGGTCCGTTCTAGCGAAACTGTGGTTTTGTGGGTTTCGTAGGGTCGGTCGGGAAACGGCGACGGTTTCCAGATCGGTTACTGTCAACGGATTCCTTGGGGCGAGAGCGTTCTTTTCCCCCTGATTTCGTCTCGATTGGTGGTCCCGTTGGACCGGTAGAGCTCCGAGAAGCTCGGTAACCCTTTTTGGGTAACTTCGGTAGAATCGCTCGTTTCTCGCGATTCGTGCGTCGTTTTGACTCCGGTCGGAGTCCATGTGATTGCCAGGGTGGTTGTGGTTGTATCCCCTTCGTTTCGGCACGAACGGGGCGTGGAAAGGCTACGATCGGGAGACCCCCTGGGTTTACCCGCCGTGATGGTTGGGCGGTCGAACCGGGCCCGTCCATCGCGAGGGCGGTTGCCTTTGGCCCGTTCATTTTCTCTTGGTTTAGGGTTGTGCGGTCGCACGATAGACCGCACATTTGTTGTGCGGCCAGGTGAGAACCGCATGTCTCCCCCATGGACGGTTGGTACCCAGCCGTCTGTCCTTCCGTGGGCTTGTGCGGCCAGGAGCTGACCGCATATCCCAGTTGACCCTTGGTCAACAGTTTTGTGTCGGTTGGGTTGTGCGGTTTGGTCAAAACCGTTTTGACCGGCACTGGAGTAGGTCGGTTAGGTTGTGCGGACGATCCTTGGCCGCACATCCCCTTGGGCGGTCCAGCCCTAACCGTCCATCCTCCATTTGGGGTTAGTCCGATTAGAGCCTTGTGCGGCTCCTGCCTGACCGCATGTATTTTTGAGCGGCTGTGCCCTAGCCGCACATCCCTTGAGCGGCCCAGGGTGAACCGCACATGTGCCAGTCTAACCCGGTGTTTCCGTTTTGACTGATTCGAGTCCCGGGTGTGTGGTTCTCGAACCACGTGCCGACCTGTGGCCTGACGGATGTTGTGCACGTCGTCGGGGCCAGGTGTCGTGGTACGTTGGAGTCCCGGGTGTAGAGTTCTCGACTCGTGTCACCGTGTGTTGACGTGTGTCATCGGTTTCTCCGAAAAGCGATCCCCGAGTGGGTCCTGTGTGAGGCCTTGGGCTGCGAGCCCAGTTGTCCAGTCTGGGGCTGGAGGCTTCCCTCTTTTCCTTGAGTTGGGCTGCAGCTTGGTGGTGTGCAGGTTGCCTTGGGAATCGTGCTTCTGTGCTTTCCGCGTGGGCCGTGTGTGTGGCCTTAGTCCTGTGAGTTCCCTTCCCAAGGGAATGGTTTCGGCGGCACGTGAGCTGCCTCGGTATTCGTGCTACAGTGGTTTTAGACCTAGAGCTTGGACTAGATTGACGGCCTTGTGCTGTTGCGTGCAACGGTCTTGACCCCGAGTCTTGTGACTCAAGGACCGTTGGGTGTAGGGCGTCTAGAGGACTGTCCAGAGTCCAGTGACTTAGCGTCACTTGGGTTTTCTCGACTCTCGCGCAGGGTGTGTGCGCGGCTGTGGACTGTGAGTCCCGTTTCTTCTCCGACTGTGGTCATCGTGCGACGGTGCTAGTACGTGGGATGGTCCCCGTACTTTGTCGGATGCGGACGTTGTTTTCCGTTGACTTGAGAGTCTACTCCTTCAGTGACCCTCCACTAGTCGTAGCCTACTAGTACGCGTGTGCTAGTCGCACCAGGGAGTGGTGTACGGGCTTACCCTTAGAGGCGGTTTGTGGACCGGTTGCCGTCGGGCCCCACGTCTTGCAGCCAGAGTCCGGCTGAGGGGAAAACCGGTCAGAGGACCAGACCAGGGACGCGCGGTCTGTGTGTGCACACGTGGTTGGGGGCGGTTGGACCCACGTCGACGGGCGTGACCCCAGCTAGTCACTTGTTGTAGTTACTTGTACGGTGTTCGTGCCTCGGGTAGGACCTACCATGTCAGGCGGTTCACTTGCGGTGCGGTGTAAGACGTCAGGGGACGCTACCGGCTGTGCTTCTAGTGGGTGGTACTCCTGTCGAGTACGGAGTGACAGACTATCAGTTTCCGTGATTTCTACCTTCGGGTTTTCGGTCGTGTTGACCGTTGAGTTCGGTTGTTTCGCCGTGGCGCGTGTGTTGGTTTTCGCGCCAAGGGTCTAATGCTAGTGGCTTTACCGAGGTTGGGTCTTGTTGTGCGGTACCCGCGATCGGATGGTCGGGGTCGCACCTTGGACAGCGTGTCCAGGTCGGCTGTGTCCGAGGGACAGGCCTCTACGGCGTGGTTGCCGTGTGTTCTTGCTTCGGTAGGTGGTACTAGTGTGGTTCGGTAGCTTCGTCTGCGTGACCGAGGTGTACCTTCCGGTGCAGTAGGAGTAGCTGTAGTGCCGAGTTTTTGACCGGCCACCGGTTTGCTGTTCCTGCTGTAGTTGTAGCTCTCCTTTCCGCTACCGCCGTTGTTTCCGGTTGGGGTTCCGCGGGATCCCTGCTGAGTCTCTGTTTTGGAGACTCATTCCCTGCTTTTCAGGTGTGGCGGTTCTTCCTCGTGGTCCGAGGGTGCGGAGCGGAGGTTCTCTGTTGCCAGCTTGCCGGGCCGAGTGTTCACTTGGCATGTGGTACGTTTTACTGCTTTAGACTGTACTTTCGGTTGGACTGGACTCTGTTGTAGCTGTTGCTGTTCTTTCTTTCAGCTTGTTGTTGTTGGTTGTCCTGCCTTATTTCCTATTTCTTTGTGCCTCCACACTCCTTTTAGCCCTTCCGAGCCCTCCCGGCTCGTGGGCGGCGGTGCGAGTCTCGGGTTATCGGGCCTTCCCGGTAATCGGATTCTCGGGTCGTTACATAACCCATTGACTACCCCAATAATTCTTATCTGGTTAGATTCTCCGATCCAGCAGAGGTGGACATTGTCTGCAAAAGGTCCCCATGGTTCTTCAAAAAAGAAATAATGCTTCTCCAGAGAGGACATCCGCACATGTCGCCAACCCAATACTCCCTCACAAGAGCAGATATCTGGGTCAGAATCTATGATCTACCGGAGGAGCTCCTGTCCCCAGCTGCAATTAAGCTGCCCGCAAGCCAACTAGGTGATCCATATGATCTAATTCCAAGAGAAATATCCTCATGGGGATGGTTCGCCAGAGTCAGGATATCTGTCCAGATTAACAAACCTCTCAAACAAACCATTCAGGTGAGGCTCCCGGGAGATTGTATTAGTACCTTTCAAGTGGGCTATGAAAGACTCCCATGGTTTTACTACTACTGTGGCTGCTTGGATCATGAGTCCGAAACCTGTCAGGAACTGGAGGAGCTCAAACAACACATCAAGCAGTCTTACTCCCCACAATTGAGACAGGAACTTGTCAACATGATCGACTTTGAATTTGGCGACTGGATGAGAGTAAATTCGGCTGTTAACCTCAGTGCAAAGGCCAACTACTCAGGGAGAGCCCAAGCTGGCCAAGACACATTGGGAGAAGGCTCTTCCCTCTCAGAGAGCCATTCTGAGCCGAGGAAGACGACCCCTGTTCAGCCACACCAGTCAGCCCACAGTGCCTACAGTCACTCCCCAGCCCCGCAACCAACAAACCAGGGCCCACTTCTGACAGCTGATGACTCAGAAGCACACCCCAGCCATACCACTATGTCATTCCACACATCCCCCCACTCCCCCTCCACGTCTCCCCCACCCCCAGTCAATGGCACCATGCCATTCACCACCAGCCACCTTGTACCCGAACCCCCCCTCCTGTCCCCCCCACTACCATCCAGGCCATCCCGGCCCCCATCGACCCACCAGGCAACACACCTTCCCCCCCCCCAACTCCCCAAGACAAAATACCAACCCACACCTCCATCCCTCCCACTTACTCTGACACCCCTCACCAACCAACATCCCCCCCACCTACCACCCCCAATATCAAATTACAAAAACGGAAAATGCATCCACCTACAGAGCCTCCCCCATAGAGCCAACCAAAAAAAGCCAAACACATCTCCTTTGCCCTCCCCCTAGAACCTTTTCATCTGGGTTCAACCAAAACCAACCATCCCCCACTAATCAAACCCCACAATCCCAAACAAGCAGCCAGAGCAAAAAATAATGCCCATGGGAAATCACCCCCTAACCAATCCTTACAAAGAGCCACTGTCATGTCCCGAGCCTTTATTACAGCGGAAGACTCGCTCGGGGAGCGCGAACAGCCGGCATGGTAAGTCTCTTGCAAGCAAGAATCAATCAGAGCACGAGACAATCACACAAGTAAATGCGATTGCACAAGATTTAATCAACTTCAACTTCATATCATAATGCTCAATATTCAAAGATACAATTACTAATTTGATTTTCATTCTACTAAACTCAAGAAATAGAAAAATTACATTGACTCAATCTAGACATTATAGACTTCTTAAGTCTTCGCTCATCTTTAATCGCTCTCGAATCCGCTACTTGAATAATCCGAATCCGAACCCGACTCACTTTCATTTCCTGAAAAAGATTGGAAATAGGTAATGAGCACACTTGCCCAGTAGGTATCTTCGCATCAACATGAAGGCACTATTAAAGTGATTAACATTTTCACTCTAAATAAATAAGGTAAAATCATGCAATGCGATGATCATGCGATTAAATCAAAGTAACAAGACTATCATATAAGATGGAATGAGAACAAGAATGAACTAGTAAGAATAGGACAAGAACATGATATTGGCCTTTCATGAATAAGAATATATCGAGAATGTACTAGCAAGTCACATATTCCTCACTTTAGCATCTTATGCTTATGAGTAAGTGCTTCGTGAATTTCTGTGGAATATCAAGCAAGAATGTCATGCCGTGTCGTGGATCTTCACTTATTTATAGAAATAGTACTCCCAGCGCAATGCGACGCCAGTAGCATCATATCCCATGGTTTATAAAATAGTATGTTTCCGGCAATCAGCCGAGGGGACTAGCATAGAGCCCTTGAACACAATCAGTGCTCGATCGCATCTTCAGTTATAAATTAAGCTACTTCCACGCAGTATAACATTAAAGTATGGCCAAGAATATAGCACTTCCAATAATTCCATGATAACTAAAATCAATGAATGAATGCTTCAACATAAGAATGTAGGAGTCAAGAAATAGACTTTAAACAATGTCATACTCATAGAAATAAATTGACAGCATAACGGTATTTTTCTTAACTTCCATTTCATTTAGATCAATTTAAGCAATATGACAAGTTCTAGATCATCAAGGTTTGTCTAAAATCATTGGAATACCAACCCTTGGTCAATCCTTGGGTTAACATAAACAAGCTATGTAACGGTCGTTAACTGGGCCATTACATTATGTAACGCGTCACTAATGGGCCGTTAAAATGATCAGAGTCTAGAAAGAAAAAAATAGACTCAGAGGAATGTGACGGTCTGGCACTGGGCCGTTAAGTGAGCCTGACGGTCCAGTTCAAGGCCGTTACATTTCAAGAATCAGAAACCATGATAGTGCATTTTATTTATTGGGTTTTAATGGTATAACCAACTCAGCCTCCTAGTGAGAATCCCAGGCTCGCGGAGAATTACGGAGGCCTTGAAACAATGATTTCCTAGTCCATTGGAAGGAATATCCAATAGAGAGGTCCTCATGTCCAAGATTGTGTTCCTATAGTGTAAAGTGTGAACTAATGACAACATACCGGAATATGTGCCATGTACTTATGGAATTGACTCTATTGACAGAGAGAGATATGTATAATCAATGTGAAATCATGATAAAAACTCCGTCAATACAATGTTAAAAAGTCATTCTTTATAATACAAAACTATATAATTTGGCTTCAAAAATTAACATAACTCAATAAAAGTGAGACCACAAAACATGCAATACCTATCATGAATGATCAAATAACCTTAAAATCACATGATCAGGTTAAAACTTAGGTAACTAGGCTTTAACAATAATAATATTGGCAGGTTATATTCTGTCTTGGGGTTGACAGAACACAGAGTATAACGGTCTGGAGATGGGGCGTCACTGTGATTGTGACGGTCAGGACCCAGCCGTTACATGAATGTAACGCGTCTGTCCAAGCGCGTTATAATCAACCGTGAAACCCAAACCCAATCAGGGAGTATAACGGTCTGTCGTGGGGCCGTTACATGGAAGTGACGGTCCTTCTATGATGCGTTACAGTCTCTGCTAACAGGAAACAACTATAGAAGCTAAGAGATCAACTCACATCATGTCTTTTATCAAAACATCATGAGTTTCTAGATATGTTAACAAAGTAAAGGTTGTCTATATGCATGGGTATTGATGAATAGATGGATAGTCAAGTCTTTAATCTTTAGTTAGGGCTAAGGGAAGCATGATATGCATAGAACCAATAAAACATGAAATTGATGATCTAGCATGTATGAAATCCAATCAAAACAGAGGCTCTTAGTCCTATCAAGTTATTTTTGCCGTTCATGAGATAACCTACCTCTTACTTAGACTGTAGTTCCTGAATTTGGTAGAGAACCTTGCCCTAGATCTCCTCCTTCTCTTGTGACTTTTCCAGCAACTTCCTTGGGCTCTAACTCCACGACCTCTTGACCTAAAGATGTGAAATTCGGAGGGGAGTTAGTCTAAAGTATTGTGAACAAATTATTCTAAAGAACTTACCTGAGATAATGACTCCTTACCTTACTTCCTTACGCCCAAAAAGTAAGGGTCGCACAGTTCAGAACTATGCCCTATTTATAGAGTTTAGACTAGGATTTGAGGATTAGATCGAGTTTAGAGTCCTTATTTCATCAAATCCTAATCTCTAAGAGTCCTTAGCAATATTACAAGCCTTCCCAAGTCGATCCTTAGTGGATAAAATCATCAAATTCTGATCTTTCTACTTGTTCTTTATTTTACGAAACTAATAGTATGTAACAGTCGTCATCTCGTGCGTTAGAGATATGTGACGGTCTCACGATAGACCGTTACATATCTTGTTTCCAGAGTTCAACATGCCTCAAACTCTTCAACTCACGGAGTACACATAGTGTAACGGTCTATCTCCCATGCGTTACAAGTATGTGACGGTCGGGCTGTAGACCGTTATATTCGTCGTGGACAGAGTTCAAATAAATTAAAACTCTTTTGATAATTATCCATTAGCTTATCTTATTAAGTGATGTTTATCTTTAAAATCCGAGAATAGGCTTAAATACCTTCTAGAATATGGGCCAACTTAATGGGCCTGGTTTAAAAACCCTTTAGACTTTAATTAAGTGAGTTGGGTTAATTGATTAACACCATTTGGCCTTATATTGATTTATAACTTCAAATTAGTCCCTTTAATTGCTAATAATGCCATAAAATTATCAAATAACTTCTGGGGCACTACACCCTCCCCCACTTAAAAGAATTTGGTCCCCAAATTCAATTCATGGATTGTGGAGAGTCTACTTACAGCTGAATAATTCTGGGAATCTTTTCTGCATAGCCGTTTCGGTTTCCCATGTTGCTTCATATGGCCATGTTTTCTTCCATTGGATCTTGACCATGGGAATAACTTTATTTCTTAATTGACGCACTTCCCGATCCAGAATTTTGATCGGTGTTTGCTCGTATGTCAAGTCTTTCTGAATCTCTATATTGTCATAAGTGATAATGTGGTCTGGATCATATACGTACTTTTTCAGCATAGAGACGTGAAATACGTCATGAACTCCTGCTAACTGTGGAGGTAAGGCCAATCAATAAGCCACTTCACCGACCCTTTCAAGAATTTCAAATGGGCCAATGAACCTTGGAGTTAGCTTTCCTTTGATGCCAAATCTTCGAATGCCACGACCTGGAGAAACCTTCAAATACACATGATCTCCTACCTGAAACAAGTCACGTCTTCGATTGTCAGCATAAGACTTTTACCTATCTTGTGCCATTTTCATTCTTTCCTGGATGAGCTTTATTTTCTCTGTAGAATCTCTGATAAGGTCGGGGCCTAGAAATTGCCTTTCCCCTATTTCATTCCAACATATTGGTGATCGACAACTTTTCCCATATAGAGCTTCAAAAGATGCCATTTGTATGCTTGCTTGATAACTGTTGTTATATGCAAATTCTACCAGAGGCAAGTGATCATGCCAACTTCCTCCAAAATCAATGACACAAGCCCTGAGCATATCTTCTACCACCTGATTAGTCCTTTCTGTCTGACCATCAGTTTGTGGATGAAAAGCTGTGCTAAAATTCAATATAGTCCCTAGTGAATGTTGTAAACTTTTCCAGAATTGTGATGTAAAACGTGGATCTCTATCTGATATGATAGAGATAGGGATACCATGTAGTTTAACAATTTCTTTGATGTATAATGCTGTTAGAATATCCACAGACCATCGACTTTTTATTGATAGAAATGTGCAGATTTAGTCAATCGGTCTATGATTACCCATATTCCATCATGTCCACCTCTTGTCTTAGGTAATCCCATAATGAAATCAATTCCTATACTTTCCCATTTCCATTCGGGAATATTTAAGGGATGTAATTTTCCTACAGGTCTGAAATGTTCCGCCTTCACTTGTTGGCATGTAAGACAACGAGATACAAAATCAGCTACTTCCCTCTTCATATTGGGCCACCAGAAGTTTCTTTTGAGATCTTGATACATCTTGGTACCTCCTGGATGGATGGAGTACTTTGATTTCTGTGCTTCTTCTAAGATCAATTTCTTTGTATCTTCATGATCCGGTATACACATTCGGCCCTTGAATAGCAATCTTCCATCATTAGAAATAGAAAAATCTGGTCTTTGTTCAATATTGGCCTTAATTTCCAGTAAAATTGGATCATCCTCTTGTAACTTGGCCAAATCCTCTATCAATGTAGGTTGAGCTCGGATATTAGCTATGAAGCAATCTTCTTCCTTAATATCAACCTCTAAATTCAACTGGGCAAATTGAGGAATAAGGTTAGTCATACTAATCATGAGACTTGATAACATACCAATTGGTTTTCTGCTAAGTGCATCTGCTACAACATTCGCCTTGCCAGGATGATATTGAATAGCAAAATCAAAGTCTTTGAGATGTTCTAACCACCTCCTTTGCCTCATATTAAGCTCTTTTTGAGAAAATAAATATTTCAAGCTCTTGTGGTCTGTGTAGATCGTGAACTTTTCTCCATAAAGATAATGACGTCAAATTTTCAAGGCGAAAATAATTGCTGCTAATTCCAAATCATGTACATGATAATTTTCTTCGTGACGTTTCAATTATCTTGAAGAATAGCAAATCACCTTTCCATCTTGCATAAGGACACACCCTAAGCCAATTCCAGATGCATCCGTATAGACTTCAAATCCAGCACCCTCTATTGGTAGCGACAAAACATGAGATGTTGTAAGATGATTCTTAAGACTTTGAAAACTCTTTTCACAGTCCTTCGACCAGATAAAAAGATTTTCTTTTCTAGTAAGTCTAGTTAAAGGAACCGCGATCTTTGAGAAGTCCTTTATGAATCTTCTATAATAACCTGCTAGACCCAAAAGCTTCTGACTTCAGATACAGTCGTTGGTCGGCTCCAATCTCTGACAGCTTCTACCTTAGAAGGATCCATAGCAATACCTTCTTTTGAAATAATGTGGCCTAGGAATGAGACTTCCTTGAGCCAGAATTCACATTTATTGAGTTTGGCATATAGCTTGTGTTCTCTAAGTGTTTGCAAAGCTATCCTTAGATGTTCTTCATGTTCTTCTTTTGTCTTGGAGTATATCAGGATATCATCGATGAAGACGACGATGAATTGGTCTAAATATGGCTGGAAGACACTGTTCATAAATTGCATAAATGCTGCTGGGGCATTAGTTAAACCGAACGGCATCACCACGAATTCATAGTGGCCATAACGACTTCGAAAAGCCGATTTATAAATGTCCTCTTCTTTGATTCTAAGCTGATGATAACCTGATCTTAGGTCAATCTTAGAAAAGTACTCAGCTTCCGAAAGCTGATCGAAGAGCTCATCAATACGCGGCAATGGATATTTATTTTTGATTGTAAGCTGATTCAGTCGCCGGTAATCGATGCATAATCTAAGAGAACCATCCTTCTTCTTGACAAATAGAACATGCGCACCCCAAGGGGATGTGCTAGGTCTAATGAAACCCTTGTCTAGAAGTTCATGTAATTACTTCTTTAGTTCCTTAAGTTCCGTGGGAGACATCCTATAAGGGGCTATAGAAACAGGTGCTGCACCTGGAATGAGTTCAATGGTAAAGTTTACTTCCCTCTCGGGCGGTAAACTAGGTAGTTTGGATGGGAACACGTCAGGGAATTCATTTGCAATAGGAATGTTTGCTAGGATAATTTCCTTAGATTCTGTGACAATGACTGAAGCAATAAAAACTTCACATCCTTTCGAGATAAGTTTGCTGGCGTGAAGAGAAGATATAACGGTACGATGCTTCTTGTATTTGATGCCAAGAAAAGAAAATCTTGGAAGACCGGGCTTTCGGAAAGATATAATGCTATTTCGGAAGTTGATGTAAGCATCATGGTCTACAAGCCAATCTACCCCTAAAATGGCATCATAACCTTTCATATCAAGGCATACTAAGTTTGCGGGGAGATTGTGTCCTTCTACTATGTAATGTCCCGGACCTTTCGGATCCTTCCTTGTGGGTCCCGGATCTGGTTTATCGGAGTGTCCGACCCTGTTGTGTCCGGAATTTCGTTTCGGACATCTTTCGTGTTCGGATCGGCGCGATCCGGAGTTGTTTCGGAGGCCCGGAGTGTGTCAGCGGCTTTTCCGTGCGCGTTTTCCGATTTCCGCGTGCGGGTTTCGGCGAATCCTTCGGAACCCTGTAGCGGGTGAACCGGGTCGTTCACCAGCCCGCGAGTGGTACCGTTGCGATCAGCGCGTCGAGACGGTCGAGGAGGTGTATTTTTCTATTTTTCGGTATTTTTGGTATTTTTCGAATTTTCTATTTATAGCCTTTTTCTTTTTCCCTTTCCTTTCTCTTTTTCTTCTTCTTCTTTCTTCCTCCCGTGAGCGCAACGGTCATCTCCCCCCTTCTTGCCCGTTGGACCTCGCGGCGCCCCTTCCTCCTCCGGCGACGGGTGGCGGACGACGGCGACGGCGCGGTGACGACGGCGGTGGCGAGAGGATCGTGGCGGTGTCCCCATTGGCGCGTGGAAGAGGAGTTCGTGGTTGAGCTAGATTTTGAGATCGGCGGCGATTCGGTGGATTTCGAGCTTCCTTGAGGTAAGGGGACGGATCCTTGCCCTCTTCATAGCATTCCCCGTGATTTCTAGGCCGTGGAGAGGCCGAGTGGGGTTAAATCCATGCCGGGAGGGTCGTTTTCATGCTTGGGGTTTGAGCGCCGGATCCGTCGATTCGTGGGGTTTTCGATCGATTTGGGGGTTCTAGATGCATGCTAGGATGTTGTGGGGTGATCCCCCGTTGTTTTCCCTTCACCAGGGGTGGTGAATGGGCGTGGTTTTGCATTTTCTGGGAGTATTTCGCGAACCGGGCTCGGCCCGTTGTCGCGCTATAGTCCAGTGGCGCGTTCTTGATGAACGCGCTGTGTCGTCCGAGCGTGTCCGTCTGAGAAGATGAACAATAAGGCGGTGGGGAACGCGCCTGGTTCTGGTAGCGCGATCTCAAGATCGCGCTATCCAAGACTAGCGCGTTCAGGTGTGAACGCGCTAGCTTTGGGCAGCGCAACATGGAAGATCGCGCTAGCCATAGCTAGCGCGTTCTTCAGTGTCGCGCTAGGGGTACCTAGCGCGACCTTCCCCCTCCCCCGAACCGAGTTATTGCGGGTAGCGTGACCTCCGGTTGGGTGAGTTATGGACCCGGTTGTGGCGTGTGGCCCTAGGGATGCCGTGGGCACCCAGTGAGAGCCACATGGGCGCCCGGGGTTCCCCGGAGAATCAGTTACCTCGGTAGGGGTGCCGCGTGACTTGAGGGACGGTTGGACCTCATGCGTGTCCCCGGCATCCGTACCTACCGTTGGGTCATCGAGAGCCTGGTTCTGGTAGCGCGATCTCCAGATCGCGCTATCCAAGACTAGCGCGTTCAGGTGTGAACGCGCTAGCTTTGGGCAGCGCGACATGGAAGATCGCGCTAGCCATATCTAGCGCGTTCTTCAGTGTCGCGCTAGGGGTACCTAGCGCGACCTTCCCCCTCCCCCGAACTGAGTTATTGCGGGTAGCGTGACCTCCGGTTGGGTGAGTTATGGACCCGGTTGTGGCGTGTGGCCCTAGGGATGCCGTGGGCACCCAGTGAGAGCCACATGGGCGCCCGGGGTTCCCCGGAGAATCAGTTACCTCGGTAGGGGTGCCGCGTGACTTGAGGGACGGTTGGACCTCATGCGTGTCCCCGGCATCCGTACCTACCGTTGGGTTATCGAGAATCTGTGTTAATGTGTAGTCGACGGTTTCCGTGAGTTGGTCCTTGCTTCCAGTGACCTGTCCACTAGTCGTAGCTCCCTACGCACGCGTGTGTGGACCCACCTGGGAGTGGTGGAGAGCGAGACCCAGTGCGACGCGGTTTTTAGGCTGGTTACCGTAGGGCCCCTTGCCTTTGCCACCAGAGTCCGGTGGGGGGGAAAACCAGCTAGAGGACCCGACCTAGAGCAGATGGTCTGTGTGTGCACACGTAGTTGGGGGCTTAGGGCGCGCGCTGACGAGCGCGACCCCAGCTAGTCCTTGTTGTGGTACTTGTTGCGTGTCTGAGTCTCACGCCCGGGACGTAGTAGCTAGACACTTGTGACGCGGTATAAGACGTCAGGGGACGCATCCGGTCGTTCTTCTAGTGGGTGGTGCTCCTGTTCACTGGCAGGTGTGGACTCGTGTTTTGTTGGACCGAGGTTCTGTAGTACGGCACTGTTAGAGTAGACAGCTTTTCCGTTTATTTATTTCAGCTGGTTGGTTCTACCGTACTCCTGTTAGGTAGGGTTACCTTCCGCCTTCTCGCTTCTCGTGCGAGGTGGGGATTCGCGGGATCCCTACTGGGCCAATGAAATGGGGCTCACCCCTGCTTTTCAGGTGAGGCGGGGTCTTCGAGAGGCACGGCCGAGTTTCAGCGCGGTTCTTCTAGCCAGGGTTAGTTGCCAGTCTGCCAGAGCCGGGGGATTCCCCGTGTAGTTGTACTCCGGGGGATGCCCCGTGTTGTTGTACTTTCTTTTCTGTTGACTGTACTTTCTTTTGGACACGAGACACTGTGGACCTTGTAGCAGTTTATTTATTTATATTATTATGTGTATTTTATTTTGGATTATTGTACTATCTCTGTGGTCGTTGCAACTTCTCTTGTACCCCCACACCACTCCTTTCTACCCTTCCGAGTCTTCGGGCTCGTGGGTTGGCGGACCGAGATTCGAGACGCTCCGGTTCCTTTCCGGTACTCGGATCCTCGGGTCGTCACAGCTGGTATCAGTGTAGCAATTTATTTATTTATATTATTATGTGCATTTTATTTTGGATTATTGTGCTATCTCTGTGGTCGTTGCAACTTCTCTTGTACCCCCACACCACTCCTTTCTATCCTTCCGAGTCTTTGGGCTCGTGGGTTGGCGGACCGAGATTCGAGATGCTCCGGTTCCTTTCCGGTACTCGGATCCTCGGGTCGTCATAGCTGGTATCAGAGCGTAGGTTGTAGAGGTGCATCGGAACTTGGAACGAATTGCAGTGGTCCAGGAGGTCCATGAATGTCCTGTACAGTCGGTGACTGGCTTAGGGTCGTGTGTTTTATTGATTTCCGGTTGCTTCTCTTTGATGCCAGGTGTGTTATGGCGCCACGGAGGAGGACTCGTGCCCAGCAGGGAGAGTCTAGTGGTGGTCCAGAGGAGCAGAGCAGGGCTTCAGTTTCCGAGGGTGTATCTGGAGATGCGAGAGCTCCAGGGATGGACGACTTCTTCCGAGGCATGTTTGAGTATGTGTTTCAGCGGCAGCAGGGAGGTCAGCAGCACGGAGATCATCAGCAGCATGGTGGCGATGCTGGTGAGGACCGGGCTCATGGTGGTCATGGTCGTGTACTGAAGGTGTTTTTGCTGTTCCAGCCTCCTTCTTTCGGTGGGTAGCCAGATCCTGAGGTGGCCAGAGAGTGGCTGGATGATATCCAGCGGATTTTCAGTGCGATGGAGTGCCCCGAGGAGGAGCAGGTAGCGTTGGCTACTCATCATCTTCAGGGACCGGCCCGTACTTGGTGGACGTCAGAGTGGGGTTCAGTGTTCCAGTCTCGTCCTCTTCGACAGATTGCGTGGCAGGAGTTCGTCACGGCTTTTGAGCGTGCCTTCTGTCCGTCCTTTGTCAGGTCGCAGAGGTTGCGTGAGTTCATGGAGCTGACTCAGGGTGACATGTTGGTGATGCAGTACCGTGCCAGGTTTATCGAGTTGGGCCGTTATGCTCCTCATATCATGGCAGATGAGGAGGTAAAGACCGATCAGTTTGTTGGTGGTCTGAGGCTAGAGCTGAGGCATCATCTTCTCGCGTCGGGTTTGACCAGTTTGGATGCGGCATGTAAGGCAGCAGCGGTGCTGGAGAGAGATTTGCAGAAGGTTCGAGGGCAGGGCAGTGCTAGTCAGGTGCAGGCAGATTTCAGCCAGCCAACGGGGATGCAGCAGCAGAGTACCGTCCAGCTCTCAGCAGGTGGATCAGTGGCGACGCAGACTGCGGCTCCTGCGCCAGGTTCATCCTTCAAGTCGAAGCTTAAGAAGTTGCTTAAGGAAGCTGGATTTGGCAAGAGGCGTCAGGATCGTAAGGAATCGAAGCAGAAGTCGATGGGCAGTGTTCAGCAGCCAGCGGCTTTTCAGCGTCAGGGTTCGATGACTGGTTCGCGGGGAGTCTATCCTAGGTGCGGTGGTTCTCATCCGGATAGGCCGTGTTCAGCGCCCGTGATTTGCTTTAGGTGCGACCAGCCAGGGCACATGGCACGTGACTGTCCGCAAAGATCGCGCCAGCCGCACGAGTTTCAGCAGCAGCAGCAGTTTCGGCCCCAGCAGTCGTCAGCACAGCCGCAGCAGTACCAGCAGTAGGGACAGTTTCCTCAGTTGTCGCGGTCAGCTACTGTGGGGAGGCAGAGATCCCGAGGCAGAGTGACTCACATGACCAGGGCGGAGGCTGAGGCATCGCATTTGGTGGAACGTACTCTTTCGATTTTGGGTTGTGCGGCTCGTGTTTTGTTTGATTCAGGTGCTTCTCATTCGTTCATCTCGGAGGATTTTGCCCAGAGCGTAGAGGACCCGGTGACCGAGGTGTCATGTGACTTGGCGGTAGAGTTGCCTATCGGTGACTTCATGATCACCCCGTACTGCTACGAGAAGGTACATGTATGGGTGGAAGGGCGGAACTTGCCGGCTAGACTCTACGCGTTACCGCTTCAGGACTTTGATGTGATTTTGGGCATGGATTGGCTCGAGACTTATCATGCCTTGGTGGATTGCGGCTCGAAGAAGGTCTACTTCCGACAGCTTCGTGGACCCACCTTCTATTTCCAAGGTATTCGGTCTTCCTCTTCCCGCTTGCTTATTTCGGCTATCCGTGCGCGTCGTTTGCTTGATGCAGGTTGTCAAGGCTTTCTCGCATCCGTGGTTTTGGTCGAGTGGCAGGGTCCTGAGGTAGAGGATGTTCCTGTCGTCTGCGAGTTTCCTGATGTTTTTCCCGAGGAGCTACCAGGGTTGCCCCCGCAGCGAGAGATTGATTTCGTGATTGAGGTGGTGCCAGGTACGGCGCCTATGTCGAAGGCCCCTTATCGGATGGCGCCTGCCGAGTTGCGAGAGCTGAAGGCGCAGTTGCAGGAATTGCTGACCAAGGGGTATATTCGTCCTAGTTATTCCCCGTGGGATGCGTCAGTGTTGTTTGTGAAGAAGAAGGATGGTAGTTTGAGGCTGTGCATCGACTACCGTCAGTTGAACCAGGTGACTGTTAAGAACAAGTATCCGTTGCTGCGGATTGATGACTTGTTCGATCAGCTTCAGTCGGCCCAGGTGTTTTCGAGGATCGATTTGAGATCGGGTTATTACCAGCTGCGGATCCGAGAGTCGGACGTGGAGAAGACGCCGTTTCGGTCGAGGTATGGGCATTATGAGTTCTTGGTGATGCCGTTCGGGCTCACCAATGCCCCCGCAGCATTCATGGATTTGATGCATAGGGTGTTTCGTCCGTACTTGGACCGATTTGTGGTCGTGTTTGTGGACGATATCCTTGTGTATTCGCGGTCTGCTGAGGAGCATGTGCAGCATTTGAGAGCGGTATTACAGACCCTGCGCGATCACCAGTTGTATGCGAAGCTCAGTAAGTGCGAGTTCTGGCTTCGTGAGGTGCACTTTTTGGGGCACGTTATTTCTGGTGATGGTGTTTCCGTGGACCCGGCCAAGGTCGAGGCGGTGGTGCAGTGGCCGAGGCCGAGTTCTGTCACGGAGATTCGGAGTTTCTTGGGGCTCACAGGTTATTATCGGAGGTTTATTCAGGATTTTTCTCGTATTGCAGCCCCGATGACCAGGCTTACGCGGAAGGACGTGCCGTTCGTCTGGACGGAGGAGTGTGAGCGGAGCTTCGTGGAGCTGAAGAGATTGCTTACCACTGCTCCGATTTTGGTGTTGCCATCTGGCTCGGGTGGTTTTGTGGTGTGTACGGATGCTTCCGGGGTAGGCCTCGGTGCTGTGTTGATGCAGCATGGGAGAGTTGTGGCGTATGCGTCGTGGCAGTTGAAGCCACATGAGGCGAACTACCCTACTCATGATCTTGAGTTGGCAGTGGTGATCTTCGCTCTAAAGATCTGGAGGCATTATTTGTACGGAGAGTGGTTTGAGCTTTTCACTGACCATTAGAGTTTGAGGTATGTGTTCACACAGAAGGACCTTAACCTCAGACAAAGGAGATGGATGGAGTACATGAAGGATTATGATTTCACTCTGTCCTATCAGCCGGGCAGGATGAACGTCGTGGCTGATGCTCTGAGCAGGAGGGTAACGGTTAGTCAGATGTTGTTGAGGAAGTGGAAGCTTTGGGAGCAGGTTCCGGCCATGACTTTTAGACTCAAGGTCCCGCAGGACCAGGGTTCGGCTGTCCTTGCGAGTCTGACTGTCACTCCCGCGGTGCGTCGACAGGTGACTGAGGCCCAGCGAGCGGACCCCGAGCTACCCCGTATTCTGTCGATGGCCGAGGTGGAGCTTGGCGAGGATGGAGCTGTGAGGTTCAGAGGTAGATTGTATGTGCCAGCCGAGGGGCAGGTGCGGCGTACTGTATTGAGTGAGGCTCATGGGAGTCGGTATGCCGTGCACCCCGGATCAGCTAAGATGTACCAAAACCTGAAGAGGCAGTTTTGGTGGCCTGGTATGAAGAGAGATGTTGCAGAGTTTGTGGCCAGGTGTTTGACCTGTCAGCAGGTGAAGGCTGAGCACCAGCGACCAGGAGGCACACTTCAGCCCTTGGACATTCCTGCGTGGAAGTGGGACCACGTGACCACTGATTTCGTGGTTGGATTGCCGAGGACGTCCAGTGGGGAAGATAGTATCTGGTTGCTAGTGGATAGACTGACGAAGACGGTGCGGTTGCTGCCGGTCAAGGTCAGTTTGAGCGTGCAGCATTTGGCTCGTCTGTACGTGGAGCGGATAGTCCCGTTGCATGGAGTCCCTATCTCCATTGTATCGGATCGTGATCCCCGTTTCACTTCTGGATTCTGGAGGAGTTTCCAGAGGGCTCTAGGCACTGAGTTGGCATTCAGCTCGGCCTATCATCCTCAGTCGGACGGTCAGTCTGAGCGAACCATCCAGACTTTGGAGGACATGCTGCGAGCGTGTTGCTTGGAATGGCAGGGGAGTTGGACCCACCATTTGCCATTAGTGGAGTTTGCCTATAACAACAACTATCATTCGAGCATCGGTATGGCTCCCTATGAGGCATTGTATGGGCGACCTTGTCGGACTCCGCTTGATTGGTTCGAGGTAGGCGAGCGTGCCTTGACCGGACCAGATTTGGTGCAGCAGTGCGTTGAGGTGGTGCATCTCGTTCGGCAGAAGATGTTGGCAGCTCAGAGCCGGTAGAAGAGTTATGCCGATCGGAGGAGGCGACCTCTCAGCTTTGCTGTGGGAGATCGAGTTTTCTTGAGAGTGTCTCCCATGAAGGGCGTGATGCGCTTCGGTAGGCGTGGGAAGCTGAGTCCCCGCTACATTGGCCCCTTTCCCATCGTTGAGCGTGTTGGGGAAGTTGCTTATCGGTTGCAGCTACCTCCGGAGCTTTCCGCTGTGCATGATGTGTTCCACGTGTCGATGCTTCGGAAGTACATGCCCAATGATTCTCATGTTCTCGAGCATGCCGTTTGGCCTGAGGTGACCCCAGATCTATCCCTTCCAGAGTTTCCTGTTCGCATTGAGGATCGGCGGGAGCAGCGCCTGCGGAACAAGGTTATTCCTTTGGTTAAGGTGGTCTGGCAGCGTCATTCTGGCGGCGAGGCGTCTTGGGAGCGCAAGGATGAGATGCGGGAGCTGTATCCTTATTTGTTTGTGTGAGTCTTTCCCCCGTTCTTGTGTCTTGTCCTTGAATTTTGAGGACGAAATTCCTTTAAGGGGGGATGGCTGTAATGTCCCGGACCTTTCGGATCCTTCCTGGTGGGTCCCGGATCTGGTTTATCAGAGTGTCCGACCCTGTTGTGTCCGGAATTTCGTTTTGGACATCTTTCGTGTTCGGATCGGCGTGATCCGGAGTTGTTTCGGAGGCCCGGAGTGTGTCAGCGGCTTTTCCGTGCGCGTTTTTCGATTTCCGCGTGCGGGTTTCGGCGAATCCTTCGGAACCCTGTAGCGGGTGAACCGGGTCGTTCACCAGCCCGCGAGTGGCACCGTTGCGATCAGCGCGTCGAGACGGTCGAGGAGGTGTATTTTTCTATTTTCGGTATTTTTGGCATTTTTCAGATTTTCTATTTATAGCCTTTTTCTTTTTCCCTTTCCTTTTTCTTTTTCTTCTTCTTCTTTCTTCCTCCCGTGAGCGCAACGGTCATCTCCCCCCTTCTTGCCCGTTGGACCTCGCGGCGCCCCTTCCACCTCCGGCGACGGGTGGCGGACGACGGCGACGGCGCGGTGACGACGGCGGTGGCGAGAGGATCGTGGCGGTGTCCCCATTGGCGCGTGGAAGAGGAGTTCGTGGTTGAGCTAGATTTTGAGATCGGCGGCGATTCGGTGGATTTCGAGCTTCCTTGAGGTAGGGGGATGGATCCTTGCCCTCTTCATAGCATTCCCCATGATTTCTAGGTCGTGGAGAGGCCGAGTGGGGTTAAATCCATGCCGGGAGGGTCGTTTTCATGCTTGGGGTTTGAGCGCCGGATCCATCGATTCGTGGGGTTTCCGATCGATTTGGGGGTTCTAGATGCATGCTAGGACGTTGTGGGGTGATCCCCCGTTGTTTTCCCTTCACCAGGGGTGGTGAATGGGCGTGGTTTTGCGTTTTCTGGGCATATTTCGCGAACCGGGCTCGGCCCGTTGTCGCGCTATAGTCCAATGGCGCGTTCTTGATGAACGCGCTGTGTCGTCCGAGCGTGTCCGTCTGAGAAGACGAACAGTAAGGCGGTGGGGAACGCGCCTGGTTCTGGTAGCGCGATCTCCAGATCGCGCTATCCAAGACTGTCTGAGTCTCACGCCCGGGGCGTAGTAGCTAGACACTTGTGACGCGGTATAAGACGTCAGGGGACGCATCCGGTCGTTCTTCTAGTGGGTGGTGCTCCTGTTCACTGGCAGGCGTGGACTCGTGTTTTGTTGGACCGAGGTTCTGTAGTACGGCACTGTTAGAGTAGACGGCTTTTCCGTTTATTTATTTCAGCTGGTTGGTCCTACCGTACTCCTGTTAGGTAGGGTTACCTTCCGCCTTCTCGCTTCTCGTGCGAGGTGGGGATTCGCGGGATCCCTACTGGGCCAATGAAATGAGGCTCACCCCTGCTTTTTAGGTGAGGCGGGGTCTTCGAGAGGCGCGGTCGAGTTTCAGCGCGGTTCTTCTAGCCAGGGTTAGTCGCCAGTCTGCCTGAGCCAGGGGATGCCTCGTGTAGTTGTACTCCGGGGGATGCCCCGTGTTGTTGTACCTTCTTTTCTGTTGACTGTACTTTCTTTTGGACACGAGACACTGTGGACCTTGTAGCAGTTTATTTATTTATATTATTATGTGCATTTTATTTTGGATTATTGTGCTATCTCTGTGGTCGTTGCAACTTCTCTTGTACCCCCACACCACTCCTTTCTACCCTTCCGAGTCTTCGGGCTCGTGGGTTGGCGGACCGAGATTCGAGACGCTCCGGTTCCTTTCCGGTACTCGGATCCTCGGGTCGTCACATACTACCACCTCACAATCGGGATAATACTTGGTAAGCTTAGTTCCAGATCCTAAAGGTGTAGTAATAGCAAGATCTGAAGGTAGGGGAACTGATGCAGTTGGTAAGGTGTTTGCAAAAATGGTGGAGATAAAAGAATGAGAAGCATCAGTATCGAATAGCACGAATGCAGGACGAGAACAAATTTGAAGAGTACCTTCCATGAGCCCTTCATTTTGATCCCTGGGCGCTTCTTCTTCATCTATAACTGCATTGAGGCGAGCCTGCCTCCTACGTCCTCCGTTATTTGATTGATCTTTCATAAGGGGGCAATCTGGCACACGATGCTCCCTACTTCCACAGCGCAAACAAGCACCTAGGCGCTTCTAGCATTCTTCAGCCGAGTGGCCGAATTTATCGCAAAAGGTGCACGCCGAGGCGACTTGCTCCTTCTCTTCTTTAACCTTTTTACTATTCTTTTGAGAACTTCCACCGTTCCCGTTCCTTGATCTTTTCTTGTTATCACGGCTTTTGTATGGTTCCGTGATGCTAAACTTCTCCATTTTATAATGCCGATCTGAGCGCCGGCTAGATTCTTCTCCCTTTCCTTTCAACCTTTCGACCTTCTCTAAGGTCCTCTCGCATAAATATGCCCTTTGAACCATCTCCGCATAAGTGCGGATATTCTGTGTCCCCAGTTGCTGAATGAAACCGGGCCATAACCCGTCCATGAATCGGTTTGGTTTTAATAATTCTGTGCTGATAAGGTGTGGTGCATATGGTGCTAGTCTTAAAAACTGCAATTCATACTCTGCAACTGACATCATCCCTTGACGAAGGGAGGCAAACTCCATAGCGTTCCTTTCCTTCACATGTTCGGAGAAATACTTGGCACGAAATAAAGTGAGAAAAGCATTCCATGTATGTGGCGCATCGGCCGGAGGTGCCGGAACCGATTTCCACCAAGTACGGGCGTCCTTATTTAACTGAAATGTTGCTAGACGGACTTTCTCCTGATCAGTACACTGTATAACATCGAATATCCTATTCATCTCGTCGATCCAATTTTTTGCCTCATCGGGATTGGAAGATCCATAGAAACGCGGAGGATTTAGACTCTGGAAGTTGCGATGAAGATCTCTTGCCCTTGCCCCTGCACCACCTTGTGCTATAGTATACAGTGCCTGGGTGAGGCCGGCAACAGTTTGTTGCATATCGTCCCAATCTACGCGATGAGCCATGATAAAAATAATAAGGTACCTGAGAGAGAAAAATAACACTCGTTATTTCTCATGAAACCAAATCTTAAAGCTAATTAATTATCTTATCCCGGGCTCTACCCAATTCTCACATGGGTACGGAATTTCTTCCTTAGTTCACAGGTAGGGGTCCTTAACCTTGGACTTATCCTATGACATGACTCTTTTCCCTAAGTCCTGAGACTTAGGCTCTGATACCAACTTAATTGTCACGCCCCGAGCCTTTATTACAGCGGAAGACTCGCTCGGGGAGTGCGAACAGCCGTCATGGTAAGCCTCTTGCAAGCAAGAATCAATCAGAGCGCGAGACAATCACACAAGTAAATGCAATTGCACAAGATTTTATCAACTTCAACTTCATATCATAATGCTCAATATTCAAAGATACAATCACTAATTTGATTTTCATTCTACTAGACTTAAGAAATAGGAAAATTACATTGACTCAATCTAGACATTATAGACTTCATAAGTCTTCGCTCATCTTTAATCCCTCTCGAATCCGCTACTTGAATAATCCGAATCCGAATCCGACTCACTTTCATTTCCTGAAAAAGATTGGAAATAGGTAATGAGCACACTTGCCCAGTAGGTATCTTCGCATCAACATGAAGGCACTATTAAAGTGATTAACATTTTTGCTCTAAATAAATAAGGTAAAATCATGCAATGCGATGATCATGCGATTAAATCAAAGTAACAAGACTATCATATAAGATGGAATGAGAACAAGAATGAACTAGTAAGAATAGGACAAGAACATGATATTGGCATTTCATGAACAAGAATATATCGAGAATGTACTACCAAGTCACATATTCCTAACTTTAACATCTTATGCTTATGAACAAGTGTTTCGTGAATTTCTGTGGAATATCAAGCAAGAATGTCATGTCGTGTAACGACCCGAGAATCCGATTACCGGGAAGGCCCGATAACCCGAGACTCGTACCGCCACCCACGAGTCCGAAGACTCGGAAGGGTTAAAAGGATGGTGTGAAAACTACATAAGCATCACAGATAATTGCAGAAATTAAACAGTTCAATATTAAGCAGGAAATAAATTAACAATTTACATGGTCCACAATAAAGAACAATAATAACAGCAGTCCACGACTAGTACAGTGACAAGAAAGAAAAGTACAGCTACACGGGGCATCCCCCGGCTCTGACCTCTGGCACTACCTCTGGGCACCCGCACCACGCTGCGCTCCTGACGCGCTCCCCGAAGGTGGCGCCTCACCTGAAACACGGTGAAAACACGCAGGGAATGAGTCTCAGAACAAGACTCAGTAGGGATCACTCGAACCCTACCTCGAAAAACGAGAAACCACTACTCTAGCGGTAGGAAAGTACCTCGGAAAGGAAAGCCCTGTACTCTACAGAACTAGACCCTACGGCACGCAAACCGACACAAGTGCCACGGTACGAGAAGACCGAAACTCAACGGTCGAACCGTCAAAACCCGAAGGTCGGAAACACATGACTGACAGTCTGACACTCCGTACTCGACAGGAGTACCACCCACTAGAAGCACAGCCGGTAGCGTCCCCTGACGTCTTACACCGCACCGCAGGTGAACCGCCTGACGTGGTAGGTCCTACCCGAGGCGCAAACACCGTACAAGTAACCACAAACAAGTAACTAGCTGGGGTCACGCCCGTCGACGTGGGTCCAACCGCCCCCAACCACGTGTGCACACACAGACCTTGCGTCACTAGGTCTGGTCCTCTGACCGGTTTTCCCCCGTAGTCGGACTCTGGCTACCGACGAGGGGCCTACGGTAACCGGTCCACAAACCGTCTCGAAAGGTGGGTGCCCGTACACCACTCCCAGGTGAGACCAGCACCTCGTACTGGTGGGCTACGACTAGTGGAGGGTCACTGAAGGACTAGACTCTCGAGTCAACGGAAAACAACGTCCGAAACCGACAACGTGTGGGAATCACCCCACGCACCAGCTCCGTCAAACGGGGCCACGGTCGGAGAAAAACGGACGCACCGCCCACGGCCAAACTCATGACCAAGGCAAACGGAACCTCCGGACACCAAAGACACGGTCACGGAACTCCACGGGGTGCCCGGGACGCACACACGGCCCAAGGGGAACACCCAACAACGAACCAAATCGCGCTAGGGATACCTAGCGCGACAGGGCATGTCGCGCTAGGGTCCCCTAGCGCAACAAGGGTTGTCGCGCTATGGCCCCATAGCGCGACACGGACCATCGCGCTAGGGAACCCTAGCGCGACAGGGACCATCGTGCTAGGTCCTCCTAGCGCGACAATTATGATCGCGCTAGGGCCCCATAGCGCGACACGAACCGCCAAACTGTTCATCTTCTCCGATGAACGCGCTCGGTCGGGGCAGCGCGACCTCCAAGAACGCGCTACTGGAGTATAGCGCGTTCTCAGTCCGCGGCCGAAAACGGTAAGAACGCCCAAAAATTCCAACCACGCCCCCATACCTCCATAGGAGAGGGGGAAAACAAAGGGGAAGACCCCTGGGGACCCCTAGCATGATTCTAGGCCCTCAAAACACGAATCCATGCATTGAATCCATAGATCGGGCGAGCTCTCCCCAAATCATGGAAAAACCCAAAAACGCTCCAATGATCCCCTCTCGGCCTCCCCGCGGCCTATAAATCACGGAAAAGAACGGCATGAGGCTAAGGAACGTCACCCTACCTCAATGGAGCGAATGCTCCGCCGGATCGATCACGAATCACGAAGAATGCTCGAAGCTTCACGAACTCTCCACGCTTCCCACGCTCGCCGCACGCCCACGAGATCGCCTCACCGTCGCCCACGCGTCCTCGCCGTCGCCCCGCCGCCGTCCGTAGCCGGAGAGGGGTTCGCCGCGTCCGAATGGGAGAGAGGGAGAGAGAGGAGGCTCACGGTCGCGAGAGAGAGGGAGAGGAAGAAGAAAGAGAAAAGGGAAAAAGAAAAGAAAAAGGATTAGGATTTATAGAAAATCCGAATTTTTGGAAAAATACCGAAAAATAGAAAAAATACATTTCTGGAATCCTCGGAACGCACCGATCGCAACGGTACCACTCGTGCCCGGGTGAACGGCCCAGTTAACCCGCAGCGAGCGTCCGAAGGAAAAGCCGAAACACACGCCGGGAATCGGAAAACACACGCGGAAAAGCCGCGGAACGCCTCCGGGCCTCCGAAACGACTCCGGATCGCGCCGATCCGAACACGAAAGATGTCCGAAACGGAATTTCAGACACAACAGAGCCGGACGCTCCGAAAACCAGATCCGGGACCCACGAAGAAGAATCCGAAAGGTCCGGGATATTACATGTCGTGTCGTGGATCTTCACTTATTTATAGAAATAGTACTCCCAGCGCAATGCGATGCCAGTAACATCATACCCCATGGTTTATAAAATAGTATGTTTCCGGCAATCAGCCGAGGGGACTAGCATAGAGCCCTTGAACACAATCAGTGCTCGATCGCATCTTCAGTTATAAATTAAGCTACTTCCACGCAGTATAACAATAAAGTATGGCCAAGAATATAGCACTTCCAATAATTCCATGATAACTAAAATCAATGAATGAATGCTTCAACATAAGAATGTAGGAGTCAAGAAATAGACTTTAAACAATGTCATGCTCATAGAAATAAATCGACATCATAACGGTATTTTCCTTAACTTCCATTTCATTTAGATCAATTTAAGCAATATGACAAGTTCTAGATCATCGAGGTTTGTCTAAAATCATTGGAATACCAACCCTTGGTCAATCCTTGTGTTAACATAAACAAGCTATGTAACGGTCGTTAACTAGGCCGTTACACTATGTAACGCGCCACTAATGGGCCGTTAAAATGATCAGAGTCTAGAAAGATAAAAATAGACTCAGAGGAATGTGACGGTCTGGCACTGGGCCGTTACGTGAGCCTGACGGTCCAGTTCAAGGCCGTTACATTTCAAGAATCAGAAACCATGATAGTGCATTCTATTTATTGGGTTTTAATGGTATAACTAACTCGGCGTCCTAGTGGGAATCCCAGGCTCGCGGAGAATTACGGAGGCCTTGAAACAATGATTTCCTAGTCCATTGGAAGGAATATCCAATAGAGAGGTCCTCATGTCCAAGATTGTGTTCCTATAGTGCAAAGTGTGAACTAATGACAACATACCGGAATATGTGCCATGTACTTATGGAATTGACTCTATTGACAGAGAGAGATATGTATAATCAATGTGAAATCATGATGAAAACTCCGTCAATACAATGTTAAAAAGTCATTCTTTATAATATAAAACTATATAATTTGGCTTCAAAAATTAACATAACTCAATAAAAGTGAGACCACAAAACATGCAATACCTATCATGAATGATCAAATAACCTTAAAATCACATGATCGGGTTAAAACTTAGGTAACTAGGCTTTAACAATAATAATATTGGCAGGTTATATTCTATCTTGGGGTTGACAGAACACAGAGTATAACGGTCTGGAGATGGAGCGTCACTGTGATTGTGACGGTCAGGACCCAGCCGTTACATGAATGTAACGCGTCTGTCCAAGCGCGTTATAATCAACCGTGAAACCCAAACCCAATCAGGGAGTATAACGGTCTGTCGTGGGGCCGTTACATGGAAGTGACGGTCCTTCTGTGATGCGATACAGTATCTGTTAACAGGAAATAACTATAGAAGCTAAGAGATCAACTCACATCATGTCTTTTATCAAAACATCATGAGTTTCTAGATATGTTAACAAAGTAAAGGTTGTCTATATGCATGGGTATTGATGAATAGATGGATAGTCAAGTCTTTAATCTTTAGTTAGGGCTAAGGGAAGCATGATATGCATAGAACCAATAAAACATGAAATTGATGATCTAGCATGTATGAAATCCAATCAAAACAGAGGCTCTTAGTCCTATCAAGTTATTTTTGCCGTTCATGAGATAACCTACCTCTTACTTAAACTGTAGTTCCTGAATTTGGTAGAGAACCTTACCCTAGATCTCCTCCTTCTCTTGTGACTTTTCCAGCAACTTCCTTGGGCTCTAACTCCACGACCTCTTGACCTAAAGATATGAAATTCGGAGGGGAGTTAGTCTAAAGTATTGTGAACAAATTATTCTAAAGAACTTACCTGAGATAATGACTCCTTACCTTGCTTCCTTACGCCCAAAAAGTAAGGGTCGCACAGTTCAGAACTATGCCCTATTTATAGAGTTTAGACTAGGGTTTGAGGATTAGATCGAGTTTAGAGTCCTTATTTCATCAAATCCTAATCTCTAAGAGTCTTTAGCAATATTACAAGCCTTCCCAAGTCGATCCTTAGTGGATAAGATCATCAAATTCTGATCTTTCTACTTGTTCTTTCTTTTACGGAACTAACAGTATGTAACGGTCGTCATCTCGTGCGTTAGAGATATGTGACGGTCTCACGATAGACCGTTACATATCTTGTTTCCAGAGTTCAACATGCCTCAAACTCTTCAACTCACAGAGTACACATAGTGTAACGGTCTATCTCCCACGCGTTACAAGTATGTGACGGTCGGGCTGTAGACCGTTATATTCGTCGTGGACAGAGTTCAAATAAATTAAAACTCTTTTGATAATTATCCATTAACTTATCTTATTAAGTGATGTTTGTCTTTAAAAATCCGAGAATAGGCTTAAATACCTTCTAGAATATGGGCCAACTTAATGGGCCTGGTTTAAAAACCCTTTAGACTTTAATTAAGTGAGTTGGGTTAATTGATTAACACCATTTGGCCTTATATTGATTTATAACTTCAAATTAGTCCCTTTAATTGCTAATAATGCCATAAAGTTATCAAATAAATTCTGGGGCACTACAGCCACAAAGGTTATTGCGGCCGACCACAATGAGCCGCAAGGGGATAAATGAAGATCCTCTCGTGGAATTACCGGGGTGTGGGTGGTCACTCCACAATTCCATATCTAAACCAAATAAATCACTCCATTAAACCTGACCTTGTCTTCCTATCCGAAACAAAAGCTTCTCCCATCACAAGCAAAAACTTTTTTGCATCAAGGAACTTGGATAACTACTGCGTGATAAATCCACTGGGCAGAGTAGGGGGTCTTTGGATCTTGTGGGTCCCAAATCTTCAAGCTCAAATCCTCCACACAACTGGAAATTGGGTGGCTCTGGATATTGAATACCCCCCTCAGCAGCACTGGATCCTTATATGTATATATGCCCCAGCTAGAAGAACCCTCAGACAGGCTTTCTGGATTGAACTTTCAGAGTTTATCCACACCCACACAGCCCCCATCTTGGTTACAGACGACATGAACTCAATCTTGGAACAAGCAGACAAAGAAGGGGGCTCCAGAGTTAACCTGAGACAAGTCAAAGAGTTCCAGCAATTTATCCTAGACACCGGATTACTTGACCTCGGCTATGATGGGCCTGCATATACCTGGACTAATAGAAGGATGGCAAAATGGCACATTAAGGAACGTCTGGATAGATCACTAGCAAATGTTGAATGGAGACTTCTCTTCCCCCAGACCTCAGTCCACCACCTCCCTCGCATAGCAAGTGACCACAACCCCATTTACACAAACCTGTGGGGTAACAGGAAAAGGAGGAAGACCACCTTCAAGTTAGAGTCCATGTGGACCCGTCGGAAAGATTTTGAAACAATGCTAAATCATTGCTGGAACAATTCCACCCCCCTACATGTGAATTACCACCACAAGACCAAGCAACTGCACACTCATATCCGAATATGGAAGCGAAAGAATTTTGCAGACCCCTGCCACCGAGCTGAGGAGATTCACAAAGAGATGGTAGCAGTCAGATCTCTGCCCCTCACAGATGAACATGTCATTAAGGAAGCCAAATTGGAAAGTCAATACGAGGAACATATGCTGATGATCGAAGAGTTCTGGAGACAAAGATCTAAGGCCCATTGGTACAAGGAGGGGGACAGGAGCACTAAATTCTTCCATACTAAGGTGCTGGCTAGGAGGAAAATAAATAAAATATCCTGGATAAAACTTCCAGATGGCAGCTGGACAGGGGACTTTCCCACCATCAAAAACAACTTTGTCCACCACTTCACCACCCAATACACATCTACAAAACCCACACTCCTTCCATCTGACCTTCCCTCATCCAATACCCCCATCTCACCAACCGAAGATCAAAATCTCCACTCCCCTCCCCCAGACAAAGAAATTGAAGATGCCATACACCACATGGACCCCAGGAAATCCCCCGGACCAGACGACTTCCCCCCCCCTCTTCTACCAAAAATACTGGCACATCCTCAAACCACAATGCACAGAGCTTGTAACGACCCGAGAATCCGATTACCGGGAAGGCCCGATAACCCGAGACTCGTACCGCCACCCACGAGTCCGAAGACTCGGAAGGGTTAAAAGGATGGTGTGGAAACTACATAAGCATCACAGATAATTGCAGAAATTAAACAGTTAAAATATTAAGCAGGAAATAAATTAACATTTACATGGTCCACAATAAAGAACAACAACAGCAACAGTAGTCCACGACTAGTACAGTGACAAGAAAGAAAAGTACAGCTACACGGGGCATACCCCGGCTCTGACCTCTGGCACTACCTCTGCGCACCCGCACCACGCTGCGCTCCTGATGCGCTCCCCGAAGGTGGCGCCTCACCTGAAACACGGTGAAAACACGCAGGGAATGAGTCTCAGAACAAGACTCAGTAGGGATCACTCGAACCCTACCTCAAAAAACGAGAAACCACTACTCTAGCGGTAGGAAAGTACCTCGGAAAGGAAAGCCCTGTACTCTACAGAACTAGACCCTACGGCACGCAAACCGACACACGTACCCCGGTACGAGAAGACCGAAACTCAACGGTCGAACCGTCAAAACCCGAAGGTCGGAAACACACGACTGACAGTCTGACACTCCGTACTCGACAGTAGTACCACCCACTAGAAGCACAGCCGGTAGCGTCCCCTGACGTCTTACACCGCACCGCAGGTGAACCGCCTGACGTGGTAGGTCCTACCCGAGGCGCAAACACCGTACAAGTAACCACAAACAAGTAACTAGCTGGGGTCACGCCCGTCGACGTGGGTCCAACCGCCCCCAACCACGTGTGCACACACAGACCTTGCGTCACTAGGTCTGGTCCTCTGACCGGTTTTCCCCCGTAGCCGGACTCTGGCTACCGACGAGGGGCCTACGGTAACCGGTCCACAAACCGTCTCAAAAGGTGGGTGCCCGTACACCACTCCCAGGTGAGACCAGCACCTCGTACTGGTGGGCTACGACTAGTGGAGGGTCACTGAAGGAGTAGACTCTCGAGTCAACGGAAAACAACGTCCGAAACCGACAACGTGTGGGAATCACCCCACGCACCAGCCCCGTCGCACGGTGACCATGGTCGGAAAAGAAACAGACGCATTGCCCACGGTCAAACGCCTGACCGAGGCGAACGGGACTTCCGGACACCAAAAACACGGTCACGGAACTCCACGGGGTGCCCGGGACGCACACACGGCCCAAGGGGAACACCCAACAACGAACCAAATCGCGCTAGGGCCACCTAGCGCGACAGGGCATGTCGCGCTAGGGTCCCCTAGCGCAACAAGGGTTGTCGCGCTATGGCCCCATAGCGCGACACGGACCATCGCGCTAGGGAACCCTAGCGCGACAGGGACCATCGCGCTAGGTCCTCCTAGCGCGACAATGATGATCGCGCTAGGGCCCCATAGCGCGACACGAACCGCCAAACTGTTCATCTTCTCCGATGAACACGCTCGGTCGGGGCAGCGCGACCTCCAAGAACGCGCTACTGGAGTATAGCGCGTTCTCAGTCCGCGGCAGAAAACGCTAAGAACGCCCAAAAATTCTAACCACGCCCCCATACCTCCATAGGAGAGGGGGAAAACAAAGGGGAAGACCCCTGGGGACCCCTAGCATGATTCTAGGCCCTCAAAACACGAATCCATGCATTGAATCCATAGATCGGGCGAGCTCTCCCCAAATCATGGAAAAACCCAAAAACGCTCAAATGATCCCCTCTCGGCCTCCCCGCGGCCTATAAATCACGGAAAAGAACGGCATGAGGCTAAGGAACGTCACCCTACCTCGATGGAGCGAATGCTCCGCCGGATCGATCACGAATCACGAAGAATGCTCGAAGCTTCACGAACTCCCCACGCTTCCCACGCTCGCCGCACGCCCACGAGATCGCCTCACCGTCGCCCACGCGTCCGCGCCGTCGCCCCGCCGCCGTCCATAGCCGGAGAGGGGCTCGCCGCGTCCGAATGGGAGAGAGGGAGAGAGAGGGGGCTCACGGTCGCGAGAGAGAGAGGGAGAGGAAGAAGAAAGAGAAAAGGGAAAAAGAAAAGAAAAAGGATTAGGATTTATAGAAAATCCGAATTTTCGGAAAAATACCGAAAAATAGAAAAATACATTTCTGGAATCCTCGGAACGCACCGATCGCAACGGTACCACTCGTGCCCGGGTGAACGGCCCAGTTAACCCGCAGCGAGCGTCCGAAGGAAAAGCCGAAACACACACCGGGAATCGGAAAACACACGCGGAAAAGCCGCGGAACGCCTCCGGGCCTCCGAAACGACTCCGGATCGCGCCGATCCGAACACGAAAGATGTCCGAAACGAAATTTCGGACACAACAGAGCTGGACGCTCCGAAAACCAGATCCGGGACCCACGAAGAAGGATCCGAAAGATCCGGGATATTACAGCCCTCCCCCCTTAAGGAATTTCATCCTCGAAATTGAGAACAACCCAAGGGGAAAGAAGAGGAAGACTCACTCAAACAGATTCGGGAACTGCTGACGCATCTCGTCCTCACGTTTCCACGAAGCCTCACCACCAGAGTGTCGTTGCCACACGACCTTCACCAAGGGAATGACCTTGTTCCGCAGGCGCTGCTCTCGCCTATCCTCCACGCGGATCGGAAACTCTGGGAGAGAAAGATCGGGAGTCACCTCAGGCCAAACAGAAAACTCGAGCACATGAGAGTCATCGGGCATATACTTCCGCAACATCGAGACGTGGAACACGTCATGCACCGACGCCAACTCAGGAGGTAACTGCAACCGGTAAGCAACCTCACCGATGCGTTCCACAATCGCGAAAGGACCAATATAGCGGGGACTCAGCTTCCCACGCCGTCCAAAACGCATCACCCCCTTCATCGGAGAAACTCTCAAGAACACATGATCGCCCACGGCGAACTCGAGGGGCTGCCTCCTATGGTCAGCATAGCTCTTCTGCCGACTCTGGGCCGCCAACATGTTCTGACGAACCAGGTGCACAACGTCCACACATTGCTGCACCAACTCCGGTCCCGTCAAAACACGCTCACCCACCTCAAACCAATCAAGTGGAGTCCGACAAGGACGCCCATACAGAGCCTCATAGGGAGCCATGCCGATGCTCGAATGATAGCTGTTGTTATAGGCAAACTCCACCAACGGTAGGTGATGAATCCAACTCCCCTGCCACTCCAGGCAGCAGGATCTCAGCATGTCCTCCAAAGTCTGAATGGTCCTCTCAGACTGACCATCTGACTGTGGATGATACGCCGAGCTAAATGCCAACTCCGTGCCAAGAGCTCGCTGGAAACCCCTCCAGAATCCAGAAGTGAAGCGCGGATCCCGATCCGACACAATCGAAATGGGAACCCCATGCAACGGAACGATCCGCTCCACATACAGACGAGCCAACCTGGACACGCTCCAGCTGACCTTGATCGGTAACAATCGAGTCACCTTCGTCAGCCGATCCACCAGTAACCAAATACTGTCATGCCCACTCGAGGTCCTTGGCAACCCCACCACAAAATCTGTGGTCACATGGTCCCACTTCCAAGCAGGAACATCCAAGGGCTGGAGAGTACCTCCTGGTCGCTGATGCTCCGCCTTCACCTGCTGACAGATCAGGCACCTGGCCACAAATTCGGCAACATCTCTCTTCATGCCAGGCCACCAAAACTGCCTACGCAAGTTCCGATACATCTTCGTCGCACCCGGGTGTACAGTGTACCTACTCCCATGAGCCTCGCGTAACACCGCACGACGAACCTGCTCCTCCGCTGGGACGTACAACCTGCCACGAAACCTCGCAGCACCGTCCTCGCCAAGCTCTACGTCAGCCATCGCAAGAATCCGGGGCAACTCAGGGTCCGCATGCTGAGCCTCTGTCACCTGACGACGGATAGCAGGAGTGACAGTCAGACTCGCAAGCACTGCCAACCCTCGCTCCTGGGGAATCTTGAGCCTGAAAGATACCTCGGGCACTTGTTCCCAGAGCCTCCACTTCCTCAACATCAAGGTACTGACCGCCACCTTCCGACTCAAGGTATCGGCGACGACATTCATCCTGCCCGGCTGATAAGATAGGGTGAAGTCATAGTCCTTCATGAACTCCATCCAACGCCTTTGTCTGAGGTTCAGATCTCTCTGCGAGAACACATACCTCAAACTCTGATGGTCAGTGAACACCTCGAACTTCTCACCGTACAGATAATGCCTCCAGATCTTCAGCGCGAAGATCACCGCCGCCAACTCAAGATCATGGGTAGGGTAGTTCTCCTCATGGGGCTTTAGCTGCCGAGATGCATAAGCCACCACTCTACCATGCTGCATCAGAACAGCACCCAATCCAACGCCGGAAGCATCTGTACACACCATAAAACCTCCCGATCCAGAAGGCAAAACCAACACCGGAGCCGAGGTGAGCAACCTCTTCAGTTCACTGAAGCTCTGCTCACACTCCTCGGACCAAACGAAAGGCACATCCTTCCGCGTGAGCCTAGTCATCGGGGTCGCAATGCGGGAAAAATTCTGGATAAACCGGCGATAATACCCCGCAAGCCCCAAGAAACTCCGGATCTCCGTCACCGACCTCGGCCTCGGCCACTGCATCACAGCCTCGACCTTGGCGGGATCCACGGAAATGCCATCATCAGAAATCACGTGCCCCAGAAAGTGCACCTCGCTGAGCCAAAACTCGCACTTGCTGAGCTTCGCATACAACTGGTGATCTCGCAGCGTCTGCAGCACCACACCCAAATGGTATGCGTGCTCCTCAGTAGACTGCGAATAAACAAGGATGTCATCCACGAAGATGACCACGAATTGGTCCAAATACGGATGGAACACCCTCTGCATCAAGTCCATGAAGGCTGCCGGGGCATTGGTGAGCCCAAACGGCATCACCAGAAACTCATAATGTCCGTACCTCGTACTGAATGCAGTCTTCTCCACATCGGACTCGCGAATTCTCAGCTGATAGTAACCGGACCGCAAATCAATCCGCGAGAACACCCGCGCAGACTGAAGCTGGTCGAACAAATCATCAATCCGCGGCAACGGATACTTGTTCTTAACGGTCACTTCATTCAGCTGCCGATAGTCAATGCACAGCCGCAGACTACCGTCCTTCTTCTTCACAAACAACACGGGCGCACCCCAAGGGGAAAAGCTCGGACGAATGTACCCCTTGGCCAACAGTTCCTGCAACTGCGCCCTCAACTCCCTCAGCTCAGCGGGGGCCATACGGTAGGGAGCCTTCGCCAAAGGTCCCGTACCAGGTACAACCTCGATCACGAAATCGATCTCCCGCTGGGGAGGTAATCCAGGCAACTCCTCAGGAAAAACATCGGGAAACTCGCACACCACCGCAATGTCCTCGACATCCGGCTCCATCCGGTCAGACACAACCACAGACGCGAGAAAACCCTGACAACCTGAATCAAGCAATCGACGGGCTCGAATAGCAGAGATAAGGAATCGAGAAGAGGTGGAACGGATACCTTGGAAATAGAAGGTCCTCTTGCTCGGATGCTGGAAGTAGACCCTCTTCATTCCACAATCCACCACCGCTCCATGAGTCTCGAGCCAATCCATGCCTAGAATCACGTCGTAATCCCGAAGCTGCAACGCATACAACCTGCCTGGCATACTCCACCCATCGATCCACACCGGAACCTGGTCGAAGCAATACGGAGTGACCATAAAATCACCCGAAGGCAACTCCACTGCCAAATCACAGGACAACTGGGTCACCGGCTCCTCGACGCTCGACGCGAAATCCTCCGAAATAAACGAATGAGACGCGCCAGAATCAAATAAAACCCGAGCCGCACAACCCAAAATCTGAACGGTACCTTCCACGAGCTGCGACGCCACTGCCTCTGCCCTGGTCAAGTGCGTGATCTGGCCACGAGCTCTCTGCCTGCCTCCCACACTAGCTGACCTGGGTAGCGGCGGATACTGTCCCTGCTGCTGCTGCTGCTGGGGAACCTGCTGCTGCGGCGGCCTCTGAGGACAGTCACGCGCCATGTGCCCTGGCTGGTCACACCGAAAATAGATGATCGGCGCCGCGCACTGCCTGCCTGGGTGGGTCCCACCACACCGTGGACAAGATCCTCGCGATCCACCCACTGATCCCTGACGCTGCAAAGCAATCGGCTGCTGTACACTGCCCGATGAAGCTTGCCCTTGATCCTTGTGCTTCTTCCGAAGACTCTTCTTCAAGAACTTCTTGATCTTCGAGCCGAAGGACGCAGATCCTGCCACTGACGCTGCCGGTGCCGGTACTCCTGAACCACCCGACGCATGCTGGAAGAAACCCTGCTGCTGGGTAGCCGACTGCTGGCTGCGACCTGACAAAGACTGTCCCTGGCTGATCGGTCCTCGAGTCCTCTGCATATCCATCTCCAAGGAAATCGCAACACGAGACGTTGTCTCTAGATCAGTGGCCCCATTCGCGATCAAATGGTGCCTCAGCTCCAACCTCAAGCCCTGCACAAACTGCGTCGTCCTCACCCTCTCATGCTCCATGATATGAGGTGCATACCGACCCAGCTCGACAAATCGGGCCCTATACTGCAACACGGACATGTCACCCTGCACCAGCTCCAGAAACTCCCGCATCCGCTGCGTAGCAACAACATCTGGACAGTACGTACGCTCGAAAGCACTGACAAAGTCATCCCACTCGACCTGCTCAAGTGGACGAAGCTGAAATGACGTCTTCCACTCGGAAGACCACCACCTCCGAGCCGTACCCTGCAACTGGTTGTAGGCCAACACCACTCTGTCCTCGGCAGTACTCTTCGCAGAACTGAACACCCGCTCCATCTCATCGAGCCAATCACGAGCCGCATCAGGGTCTGCCTGGCCGCTAAAGTAAGGTGGATGGAACTGCATGAAGTCCCTCACCGCTCGGCCTGGCCCACCCCTGACGGACGAGCCCTCACCAGCCTCTCCGCCAAACTGCTGAGCCATGAGATGGTACATGCCACGGAAGAAATCCTCGGCCCCCGGAGCCCTCGCAGCATCCGCGGCCTCGGTAGCTCCCGGAACTCTGCTATGCTCCTCCTGGTCCCTCTGGACCCCCTGCTGGATCTCCTGACCTCCAGCCGACTGCCCCTGCTGAGAGCGAGAACTCCTCCTCGGCGCCATCCTCGCTCCTGAAGCACAAGACAGAAAACACGGAAACGGCAACGTCAGAATAAAACATGCGGTGCCCAATGCCAGCGTCACATGTACATCATCGTTGTGGACTAGTGGACCACTACAATTACCTATGATTCTCATGTAATTCCACAACCGCGCTCTGATACCAGCTGTAACGACCCGAGAATCCGATTACCGGGAAGGCCCGATAACCCGAGACTCGTACTGCCACCCACGAGTCCGAAGACTCGGAAGGGTTAAAAGGATGGTGTGGAAACTACATAAGCATCACAGATAATTGCAGAAATTAAACAGTTAAAATATTAAGCAGGAAATAAATTAACATTTACATGGTCCACAATAAAGAACAACAACAGCAACAGTAGTCCACGACTAGTACAGTGACAAGAAAGAAAAGTACAGCTACACGGGGCATACCCCGGCTCTGACCTCTGGCACTACCTCTGGGCACCCGCACCACGCTGCGCTCCTGACGCGCTCCCCGAAGGTGGCGCCTCACCTGAAACACGGTGAAAACACGCAGGGAATGAGTCTCAGAACAAGACTCAGTAGGGATCACTCGAACCCTACCTCGAAAAACGAGAAACCACTACTCTAGCGGTAGGAAAGTACCTCGGAAAGGAAAGCCCTGTACTCTACAGAACTAGACCCTACGGCACGCAAACCGACACACGTACCCCGGTACGAGAAGACCGAAACTCAACGGTCGAACCGTCAAAACCCGAAGGTCGGAAACACACGACTGACAGTCTGACACTCCGTACTCGACAGGAGTACCACCCACTAGAAGCACAGCCGGTAGCGTCCCCTGACGTCTTACACCGCACCGCAGGTGAACCGCCTGACGTGGTAGGTCCTACCCGAGGCGCAAACACCGTACAAGTAACCACAAACAAGTAACTAGCTGGGGTCACGCCCGTCGACGTGGGTCCAACCGCCCCCAACCACGTGTGCACACACAGACCTTGCGTCACTAGGTCTGGTCCTCTGACCGGTTTTCCCCCGTAGCCGGACTCTGGCTACCGACGAGGGGCCTACGGTAACCGGTCCACAAACCGTCTCGAAAGGTGGGTGCCCGTACACCACTCCCAGGTGAGACCAGCACCTCGTACTGGTGGGCTACGACTAGTGGAGGGTCACTGAAGGAGTAGACTCTCGAGTCAACGGAAAACAACGTCCGAAACCGACAACGTGTGGGAATCACCCCACGCACCAGCCCCGTCGCACGGTGACCATGGTCGGAAAAGAAACAGACGCATTGCCCACGGTCAAACGCCTGACCGAGGCGAACGGGACTTCCGGACACCAAAAACACGGTCACGGAACTCCACGGGGTGCCCGGGACGCACACACGGCCCAAGGGGAACACCCAACAACGAACCAAATCGCGCTAGGGCCACCTAGCGCGACAGGGCATGTCGCGCTAGGGCCACCTAGCGCGACAGGGCATGTCGCGCTAGGGTCCCCTAGCGCAACAAGGGTTGTCGCGCTATGGCCCCATAGCGCGACACGGACCATCGCGCTAGGGAACCCTAGCGCGACAGGGACCATCGCGCTAGGTCCTCCTAGCGCGACAATGATGATCGCGCTAGGGCCCCATAGCGCGACACGAACCGCCAAACTGTTCATCTTCTCCGATGAACACGCTCGATCGGGGCAGCGCGACCTCCAAGAACGCGCTACTGGAGTATAGCGCGTTCTCAGTCCGCGGCAGAAAACGCTAAGAACGCCCAAAAATTCTAACCACGCCCCCATACCTCCATAGGAGAGGGGGAAAACAAAGGGGAAGACCCCTGGGGACCCCTAGCATGATTCTAGGCCCTCAAAACACGAATCCATGCATTGAATCCATAGATCGGGCGAGCTCTCCCCAAATCATGGAAAAACCCAAAAACGCTCAAATGATCCCCTCTCGGCCTCCCCGCGGCCTATAAATCACGGAAAAGAACGGCATGAGGCTAAGGAACGTCACCCTACCTCGATGGAGCGAATGCTCCGCCGGATCGATCACGAATCACGAAGAATGCTCGAAGCTTCACGAACTCCCCACGCTTCCCACGCTCGCCGCACGCCCACGAGATCGCCTCACCGTCGCCCACGCGTCCGCGCCGTCGCCCCGCCGCCGTCCATAGCCGGAGAGGGGCTCGCCGCGTCCGAATGGGAGAGAGGGAGAGAGAGGGGGCTCACGGTCGCGAGAGAGAGAGGGAGAGGAAGAAGAAAGAGAAAAGGGAAAAAGAAAAGAAAAAGGATTAGGATTTATAGAAAATCCGAATTTTCGGAAAAATACCGAAAAATAGAAAAATACATTTCTGGAATCCTCGGAACGCACCGATCGCAACGGTACCACTCGTGCCCGGGTGAACGGCCCAGTTAACCCGCAGCGAGCGTCCGAAAGAAAAGCCGAAACACACACCGGGAATCGGAAAACACACGCGGAAAAGCCGCGGAACGCCTCCGGGCCTCCGAAACGACTCCGGATCGCGCCGATCCGAACACGAAAGATGTCCGAAACGAAATTTCGGACACAACAGAGCTGGACGCTCCGAAAACCAGATCCGGGACCCACGAAGAAGGATCCGAAAGGTCCGAGATATTACAGAGCTCATCATTTCTTTCTTCCACACACACACCCTTCCCCCAAACCTCAATCACACACATATCACCCTTATACCCAAGTCTCACCCACCAGAAACACCCAAGGATTTTCGGCCAATTAGCCTCTGCAACGTGCTATACAAAGTCATCACAAAAATTCTTGCCAACAGAATCAAACATATCCTACACAGAATAATATCCAACAACCAAAATGCTTTTGTGCCTAACCGTTTCACCTCTGATTGCATTATTGTTGTTCAGGAAATGATGCACTCCATCAGATCCAAGCAAGGGAAGGGCGGGTCCTTCGGACTCAAAATTGATATTAGTAAAGCTTATGACAGTTTAGAATGGCCATTCATCCAAAGCACCATGACACAGCTTGGTTTTTCAGAAACAACTCGGAACCTCATCAACAACTGCACCAGTACAGCCTCCTACTCGATCAACATAAATGGAGAACCCACAGGTTTGATCTCCCCCACTAGAGGCATTAGACAGGGCTGCCCCCTCTCCCCATACCTGTATATCATGTGTGGCGAGGTCCTCACAGGAATGATCAGGGAGAAAGTGGCTACGGGGAAAATTCATGGTCTCTAGGTCAACAGCAGGGCCCCGGCTGTCACCCATGTAATGTATGCCGACGACATCTTCATATTTGGGAAAGTAGAGCAACATGAGATTCAAGAATATATGGACATATTCAAACAGTATGCAGCTTGGTCTGGACAGACAATAAACAAACAGAAATCAGGTTTTGTATTCAGTCCCAATACCATCCCAAAACTGCAAAATCACATCTGCAACTTCATTGGTATCAACCCACTGCCTGCAAAGGAACTATATCTGGGGGTTCCATTAAGACCAGAGAAGAGCCGACTCCTCCAATTCAGGTTCCTGGAAGAGAGAATCAACAATAGATTGAGTAATTGGAAAAGCAAAATCTTGTCCCCTACTGGGAGAGCCACTCTCATCAAATCAACCCTCCAAGCAATTCCATCCCACATCATGGCAACTTCTCTCCTCCCCAAAGGTATCCTAAGGAAACTCAACCAGTTACAATGCAAGTTTTGGTGGGGGGAAAGTCCGGGCTACAGGAAAATCCACCTATGCAATTGGGACAAAATCAAACAACACAAAAGTGCTGGAGGTCTTGGTTTTAGAGACCCATATACCTATAATAAAGCAACAATTATGAAAGTGGTATGGAGATTCATCCGAGAGCCACACACTGTTTGGGCCTCAATCTTGAGAGCTAAATACCTAAAGGGCATGAACTTCTGGGAGGTCCAGAAACCAACCAACTGCTCCCATACCTGGACCGCAATGCTGTCAGTTAGAAAAGAAGTCAAGGCCGGATTATTTCAATTGATCCAAGATGGGAAAAATACCAACATATGGGATGACAAATGGATTCCAAACAGACTTGGACCACCACTTACCATGACCGGCTGTGCTCCTGATTCCATCAACCTGGTATCACAGCTCATCTCACAACAACAATGGAATCAGAACATGATCAGAAGTATTTTTGAAGAGGACACCGCGGAGGGTATTCTCAACATCACCCTCCCTCAGCTCCCCATCTCTGAGGGAGATTGCACCATATGGAGTCACTCCAAGGATGGCAAATTCTCCATCAAATCCGCATATAGAATGCTAGCAGAGCAGGCCTTACCACCATCCACCTCAAGCAACAAAGACATTTGGAAACTCATTTGGCACCCCCATATCTATAGCCGCATTCCCCCAAAAATCACCTTCTTCATATGAAAATGTCTTGCGGGGGCTCTCCCTCTTAACTCCAAAATTGCCCTGATCAGCAAGAAACTGGACCCTCTCTGCCCAGTCTGCCACAGCCAAGATGAATCACTTCATCACCTCCTCTTCTCCTGCAACAAAGCTAGAGCTGTCTGGAATATATCCCCCCTAAACTACCACTCAGACGCTGACCCTAAAGCTTTGGAAGACAGGATACTAGAGTGGGCTAAGTGTAATGCCCCGGATTATTCGGATTCTTGTTCGTGGGACCCAGATCTGGTTTCTCATAGTGTCCGACTCCGTTGTATCCGAAATTTCGTTTCAGACATCTTTCGTGTTTGGATCGGCGCGATCCGGAGTTGTTTCGGAAGCCTGGAAGCGTTCCGCGACTTTTCAGCGTGTCTTCCGATTCTCGGTGTGTGTTTCGGTAATTCCTTCGGAACCTCGTTGCGGGTGAACCGGGCCGTTCACCTCAGCGCGAGTGGTACCGTTGCGATCGGTGCGTTCCGAGGATCGCGGAAACGTGATTTTCTATTTTTTGATATTTTCCAGAATTTCTGAATTTTCCTATATAAACCCTCTTTCTCTCTCTTCCCTCTCATTTCTCACTCACTCACCTCTCTCTTTCTCACGCTCTCTTTCTCCCCTCTCTTCTCCGGCGGCCAACGGAGCGAGGCGGGGGCGAGGTGGAGGCGGCGCAGGCGAGGATGCGAGCGAGGATGGGCGAGGATCGAGGCGGTTGCCGGCGCGATCCCTCGGTGAATTCCGAGATGGCGTCGTTCGCGTTCCGGGCGATTTTTGACGTGGATTAGTGGCTTCGGCGAGCGGTTTCTTCGGTGGAGGTAGGGTGACGGAACACTGCTGCGTTCTGCTCATTTTCCCTGCCATTGCACGTCGTTCGGAGTGAAAACGGCTGTGTTTGGGTCCGTTCTAGCGAAATCGTGGTTTTGTAGGTTTCGTAGGGTCGGTCGGGAAACGGCGACGGTTTCTAGATCGGTTATTGTCAACGGATTCCTTGGGGCGAGAGCTTTCTTTTCTCTCTGATTTTGTCTCGATTGGTGGTCTCGTTGGACCGGTAGAGCTCCGGGAAGCTCGGTAACCCTTTTTGGGTAACTTCGGTAGAATCGCTCGTTTCTCGCGATTCGTGCGTCGTTTTGACTCCGGTCGGAGTCCATGTGATTGCTAGGGTGGTTGTGGTTGTATCCCCTTCGTTTCGGCACGAACGGGGCGTGGAAAGGCCGCGATCGGGCGACCCCCTGGGTTTACCCGCCGTGATGGTTGGGCGGTCGAACCGGGCCCGTCCATCGTATGGGCGGCTGCCTTTGGTCCGTTCATCTTCCCTTGGTTTTGGGGTTGTGCGGTCGAACGATAGACCACACATGTGATGTGCAGCCAGGTGACAACCGCATGTCTCCCCCATGGGCGGCTGGTCCCCAGCCGTCTGTCCTTCCGTGGGCTTGTGCGGCCAGGAGCTGACCGCATATCTCAGTTGACCCTTGGTCAACAGTTTAGTGTCGGTTGGGTTGTGCGGTTTGGTCAAAACCGTTTTGACCGGCACTGGAGTAGGTCGGTTGGGTTATGCGGACGATCCTCGGTCGCACATCCCCTTGGGCGGTCCAGCCCTAACCGTCCATCCTCCGTTTGGGTTAGTCCGATTAAGGCCTTGTGCGGCTCCTGCCTGACCGCATGTCTCTTGAGTGGCTGTGCCCCAGCCGCACATCCCGTGAGCAGCCCAGGGTGAACCGCACATGTGCCAGTCTAACCTGGTGTTTCCGTTTTGACCGATTCGAGTCCCGGGTGTGTAGTTCTCGAACCACGTACCGACCCGTGGCCTGACGGATGCTGTGCACGTCGTCGGGGCCAGGTGTCGTGGTACGTTGTAGTCCCGGGTGTAGCGTTCTCGACTCGTGTCACCGTGTGTTGGCGTGCGTCGTCGGTTTCTCCGGAAAGCGATTCCCGAGTGGGTCCTGTGGGAGGCCTTGGGCTGCGAGCCCAGTTGTCCAGTCTGGGATTGGAGGCTTCCCTCTTCTCCTTGAGTTGGGCTGCAGCTTAGCGGTGTGCAAGTTGCCTTGGGAATCGTGCTTTTGTGCTTTCCGCGTGGGCCGTGTGTGTGGCCTTAGTCCTGTGAGTTCCCTTCCCTAGGGAATGGTCTCGGCGGCTCGTGAGCTACCTCGGTACGCGTGTTACCGTAGTTTTAGACCTAGAGATTGGACTAGATTGACGGCCTTGTACTGTTGCGTGCGACGGTCTTGACCCCGAGTCTTCTGACTCAAGGACCGTTTGCTGTAGTGCGTCTAGAGGACTGCCCAGAGTCCAGTGGCTTAGCGTCACTTGGGTTTTCTCGACTCTCGCACAGGGTGCGTGCGTAGCCGTGGGCTGCGAGTCCCGTTCCTTCTTCGACTGTGGTCGCCGTGCGACGGTGCCGGTACGTGGGATGGTCCCCGTACGTCATCGGATTCGGACGTTGTTTTCCGTTGACTTGAGAGTCTACTCCTTCAGTGACCCTCCACTAGTCGTAGCCTGCTTACACGCGTGTGGTCCCACCAGGGAGTGGTGGAGAGGCTACCCTGAGGACAGTTTTAGACTGGTTTCCGTCGGGCCCCTCGTCGTTAGCCAGAGTCCGGCTACGGGGGGAAAATCGGTCAGAGGGCCAGACCTAGGATGCATAGTCTGTGTGTGCACACGTGGTTGGGGGCAGTTGGACCCACGCCGACGGGCGTGACCCCAGCTTGTCACTCGTTGTGGTTGTTGTTCGGTGTCCGTGCCTCTGGTAGGCGCTACCACGCTAGGCAGTTCACCTGCGGTGCGGTGTAAGTCGGCAGGGGACGCAACCGGCCTTGCTTCTAGTGGGAGGTACTCCTGTCGAGTCGGGAGTGGCAGACTGTCAGTCTTGTGACTTCGACCTTCGGGTTTAGTTGTGTTGACCGTTGAGTTTCGGTGGTCTCACGGTGGCGTGTGTGTCGGTTCTCGTGCCGTGAGACTAGTGCTCGTAGCTTTACCGAGGTTGCGTCTTGTTGTGCGATACCCGTGACCACGTGGTCGGGGTTATACCTTGGACAGCGTGTCCAGGTTGGCCGTGTCCTGGGAGACAGGCCTCTGCTGTGCGATTACCGTGGGCTTTTGCTTTGGTAGGTGGTACTGGTGTGGTTCGGTAACCTCGACTGCGAGCTTGATGTGTGCCTTCTGGTACAGTAGGAGTAGTTGTAGTGTCGTGTTTCGACCGACCACCTGGTTTACTGTTCCTGATGTTACTGTTGCTCTCGTAGTTACAACTTTCTGTGCCGCTATTAGGTTCTTGGTGGGGTTCCGCGGGATCTCTGCTGAGTCTCTGTTTTGGAGACTCACTCCCTGCCTTTCAGGTGTGGCGGTTCTTCCTCGAGATTCGAGGTTGCTGTTCGGAGGTTCTCAGTTGCCAGCTCGCCGGGCCGAGTGTTCACTCGGCATGCGGTACGTTTTACTGCTTTTGACTGTACTTTCTGTTGAACTGGACTCTGTTGTAGCTGTAGTTGTTCTTTCTTTCAGCTAGTTGTTGTTGGTTGTCCTGTTTTATTTCCTATTTCTTTGTGCCTCCACACTCCTTTTAACCCTTCCGAGCCCTCCCGGCTCGTGGGCGGCGGTTTGAGTCTCGGGTTATCGGGCCTTCCCGGTAATCGGATTCTCGGGTCGTTACACTAAGCCTCCCTTCTCTGCAGGGAAGCATGACCTCCAGGTACTCACCTTGAGCTTTGCAATTATGTGGCAACTCTGGGTAGCCAGGTGTAAGCAAGCTTTCGAAGGATCCGAAGATCATCCAAGGCAAATAATTGCCTCTGTTCTCACTCTTCATGACAGCTGGAATGCCAACAGGAATGCTCCCAACAAGCCAACTACTCACCGGACCACTACCTGGTGCCCCCCCAATGCACACAATTTGAAGATAAACTCTGATGCTGCATTCCATGAAGGTCAAGGTGCAGCAGGTATTATCATGAGAGAGTCCTCCAGATCCACACTCTTCTGCCAATGTATCGGTTTTCAAGCTCAATCCCCTGAGATGGCCGAGGCCCTGGCCATGCTACATGCTCTCAACCTAGCTGCCGATCAAGATCAGCCGGTGACTGTCGAAGGTGACGCCCTCAACATTGTCAACTTCATCAATGGAGCCTCCAGCCCCTCCTGGAGAATTTACTCGATTATCCAAGATTGTAAGAATCTACTATTTGCCTCATCAATCCAAGTGTGTTTCACCCTCCGGTCTGTAAATATGGCAGCCCACACACTTGCTCAGGAGGGTTTCCGCACCAAGACCTCTGCATCTTGGTCACCTCCTCACCTGCCCACTTGTATCCAAACCTTGGTTTCCTTACCTTAATATGAATATCTATCTCCAGTTTACAAAAAAAAAACTTTCTGATCTTGGAAGTCGTTAAAAAAACATGGAAGATGTGGTATGAGTCAAACAAAGTAAGTAGAAATAGAAGTGTAGAACCACCATCGGCACGCACCTCCGGGAGGAAGATGGCATCTCTTAAAAGAGGAAGGATCCCATCTTAACGCTAATGACGCACTAAGAATCGGCTAGTGCTACATCTTTTTATGCATCATTAATTAGAGGGTTATTTATGTCTCCATTGCATTCTCAGAAGCTTCTAAATGAAAATTGACTCGTTGACTCTTGTCAAGATGGAATCTTGATTTCTAGGGTTCATTGCAGGTTAACGAGAGAAAAACATTTTTTTGAAAAAATATTTGCCAACTAAATCTATAATTTATTAAATGATGATAATCTTGCCAAACAATAAGTAATTCAAATCGCTTTTAAAACTTAAGTCAACAAAAGAAGATGAAATGAATTTTGACGGAGAAATAGCGTGAAAGCATTTATATATAAGTGCCCCCAAACAGTTTATAAAAACATAATACTCGCCGTGCATTAAATGTAAGTTAACTACAAGAGTATTTTTTGACACTATTTTTATTTTTTTAAAAAATAAAAAATAAAACTGAATTTTTTTCAAACAAATTCCTAAGAAGAGTATACTTAGGATTATCCCTGCTTTTCAATCAATACTCTTTGTCAACCATATGATTAAATGATCAAACAAGTTCTATTGATAGTTCTTTTTTATATTTTGACACATCATTTTACATTACTAATATTTTTAAAGAATTTCTTGATCATTTGAACATAAATTTCTTAATAAATATAAATAAAGAAGAGTAATGCTCAAAAGCGAACTCAAATTGAAACATGCTCTCCCATTGGCCCCCCAAAAGTTGAAATGATCACTTTTAATGTAAAAAGGACAGTCCGCGTCAGTCCCGTGTCAGATCCGGTCAGCTTTCTGTCGGCCCATTTTTTTGCTCGACGAGAAAATGCGGGAGTGAAATATTTTGTAAGACTGAAATCTTTTGTTATAGGAATGAAACGTTTTATTATAAGAATGAAACATTTTGTTTGACTATAAAAATGAACGAATAGAAATGAAACCTTTTGTTACATGAATGTAATATTTTGTTATAGGAATTAAACGTTTTGATATAATAATGAAACATTTTGTTTGACTACGAAAATGAAATATTTTGTACATACGTGAAAATATCAATCAAAATATTTCGTTTGAGAGGTTAAACGTATTGCACAGAGGTAAAACACATTGCATATTAGTGAAATATTTTGTACGTGCGTGAAGATTTTAAAGGTAGTCAAACAAAATGTTTCATTTCTATTTGTTCATTTTTATAGTCAAACAAAATATTTCATTCTTATAACAAAACGTTTTATTCCTATAACAAAATATTTCAGTCTTACAAAATATCAATCAAAATATTTCGTTTGAGAGATTAAACGTATTGCACAGAGATAAAACACATTGTGTATTAGTGAAACATTTTGTACATACGTGAGGATTTTAAATGTAGTCAGACAAAATGTTTCATTTCTATTCGTTCATTTTTGTAGTCAAACAAAATGTTTCATTCTTATAACAAAATATTTCATTTCTATAACAAAATATTTCAGTCTTACAAAATATTGATCAAAATATTTCGTTTGAGAGGTTAAACGTATTGCACAGAGATAAAACACATTACGTGTTAGTGAAACATTTTGTACGTACGTGAAGATTTTAAATATAGTCAAACAAAATGTTTGATTTCTATTCGTTCAATTTTATAGTCAAATAAAATGTTTCATTCTTATAACAAAACGTTTCATTCCTATAACAAAATATTTCATTCTGTAACAAAAGATTTTACTCCCGTATTTTTCCGCCGACCAAAAAAACGGGCCAACCGCGGGCCGACCGGATCTGACACGGGGATGACGTGGGTGTCCTTTTCTACGCAGAAGGGGTCTTTTCACCTTTTTTTTGGGCCAATAGAATGAAAGGTTGCATAATGAGGTGGCTTTGTGCACCGCATTCGGTGCACAAAGCATTACTCAACAAAGAATGATACCATAATTTTATTTAGTTATATTCATTCGACAACTTGAAAATAAAATTTAGAACTGGGCCAGAGATGTATTAATTAAGTTGGGCCTCCTCTTGGTACTGCTAGGCCGTAGCTGAAAGGCGGCCCACAGATTCCACACCCCCACCCCGCCCCCGCCCCTCCAAACTTTCAATTAGGGCTGTCAATGGGCGGGTCGGCCTGGCATGCCCGTAAATTTGGCCTAATTTTGGATCGGGCTGTAAGATCTTTTTCGGCTCGCTCCTTAGTCGGACAGGGCTTTTAAGTTTGACTATGTTCACAAGTCAGACTCAGACTTTAAGTTCAGTCCGCTGATCGACCCGGCCCGTTCTTTTTTCTTCACTTTAAAATTTAAAATTAGTTAGTTAAAATTATATTATTTTACTTAATTTAAAATTAAATATTTATAAATTAAATAATTAACATTAAAAATTTAATTAATTCAGTAAGATTATAATTTTTATGTTCTTAAATATATTTTTTATTTTTATTTAAGTTTTGAAATATACTGAACTTTAATTAGATTTTATATTTTTTATAAAAATATCAGACCCAATCCTACCCGATTCCATATAACTCAGACCCCAGCTGAATTAGAACTTTAATATTAATTGAGGAGTAGGAGTGGGACCTTGCCCGGCCCATGGACGGAGGGCTACCCTGGTTCCCGCGCTCTTCTCTCTCTCCGTCCCCCTCTGTAGCCACTGCTGCTTCTCCCTGCAACGGGGCGAAGGGGAGATCGGCATCAGGGAAGGAGCACTGCCGAATCTTCTCGGGTTGGAAAGGTTCGGTCTTTTGCTTCCTTTTCCTCCAAATTGCGGCTCCGGCGAATCGTTGTTTCTCGGAGTTTTTGTCCAGATACTCTTCTTTCCATTGTTATTTGAGGTGCGAGAGGGGATTATCAACCAAATGCTAGGGTTTCTTTTATGGGTTCTTAGATGGTGCGGGCGACCGCCATTGCTGCCACAGCCGGTATAGATCGCAGTCCGATGGGCTTTGAAGGCACCCATTGGAAATGCTTCACTATGATCAAACAAAGATCCCTTTTCAAATCATGTTAGGGTTTCTGAGTTTGTTCTGCCAGGCAGGCATTTATCGTGAAGGATGTGTCAAAAACATCTGCGTTTTTTTTTACTGTCAGCTTGTCAGAGAGAAATGTCTGCCGTGACGGAGTTCCCATCCTTTCTGAACTCCATTTGCTTTCTTACCCATGATGGCGTTATATTTGATCCGTGGAGCAGAGCAGGTCTCTGTGTTTATTTGTTACACCTTATTTTCTTCCGTGTTTTCTCTGTGGATTTGGTGCACATATGTGCGGTGAAGGTTGCTTATGTGAGACCCACTAGAAGGCGATTGCTAATTATAGTATCGTCGGTGGGCTTCGTAACTATAGTATCTTAGGACGCACCCTGTTCATTTTTAGGGGTCATCAGTTCTTATATGTTACTACTCGTGATATCTTGTTAGAAAACCAGAAGGACGCACAGAATTCTACATCTTTTCTGTCTTATCTTGTAGAACAATGTGCTTTTAACATCATTTTGCTTTGTGCATTAGTGCAGTTACATAATGGCAAATTATGGCGAGGATCCTTCACAGATTGATATTTCGGAAGAGGTCTGATGAAAATTGGCCCATCATTCTCAATTTATCCTTTACTCTGGAAAATACCTATTACTCCCCCCCTGAAACTTGTATATCGGTTGCAGGAAAAGGACAAACTTGTTGCAGAAGTAATTCGGACAATCCTCTTCAAGATGCACCAAAGCTCTGGATGTCCGATAAAAAGAGATGAATTAACACATCTGATAACAAAAAACTATCGACAAAGATCACTTCCTGCATTCATTATAAATGAGGCAAGAAATAAACTTGCTAGCACTTTTGGATATGAGATGAAGGAGCTACAACGGTGTCGTCCTTCCTCAACCAAGCAGGGTCGCTCTTCTCAACAAAGTGCGAAAACTTTTATATCAATATTTCCTGTTACTTTTTAACATTGAATTCAATTCCTCTTGTTTCCAATTCACAGGAGTACGTCAGAATATGCAGATGACAAATTTAAGGGGAGTTCGATATTTGAATTGGCCGATGTACTGGCTTATGAATATGCCGAATTTTGAATGTGGCATGTATTTTGGTTATTGGTAGCAGAATGTCTTTCTATCTTTGAACGTGTAAGGAGGGAAGTAGCATATGAATATTTGTAATAACTCGTGTAATTAAACAAACTAGTTTTCACTAAAACATATAAATATATAAGGGGAAATTTATATGACATGACACAACAACATTTGGGTTTTGCATAAGCATGACAGTCATGACAATTGCATCAGTTCTTTATGAGTACAGAACTTTCTTATGCATTTTGTAATGCATTCAGGTGTTGGAGAACTAAAATCATATATAATTGTGAGTAAACTACCTGCTGATATCTATGGCAAATATGTTGAGAATAAAGAGACCTCACACATCACTGGGTTCACTTTTGCTGTGGTCAGTGTTGTACATCTTGCAGGAGGTAAAATCTCTGAAGGTATGCATTAGATTCCTGAAATATGTAAGGCTATATTATTCTGTTTCTGAGTCAGCTAAATAATGCATGCATGACAGAAAACCTGTGGCATCACCTACGGCGGTTGGGATTAAATGAGAATGATGAAAATCATCCACTTTTTGGACACATGAAGCAGGCATTAGAGTCTCTCAATCAGCAAAGGTTAGATATACTATGAGATTATATATGCCGGCTTATTTATTATCTTTTTCCCCCTAGGAGTCACATGTCGATAAGCTTTTGCATATGCTGGTGGTGTAGAGATCTCGCTTACCATTAATTCTGTAAAGGTACTTGCAAAAGGAGAAGAGTAATGGCCCAGAAGGTAACACTCTGATGTACGAACTTGCTGAGAGGGCACTGGATGAATCCTTTACTGAGAAGCTAAAAGACTATATAGCACAGGTATGTTCTCCAGATTTGTGGGTCAATAATGCCTTCTAGTCTTGGTTGACATTTTGTGTCCACAAGACTCTGGTTCATCCTTGGTACGACTGCATATTGCATGGTTATGCCTGGTATCTCTAGATGCCACTAGAATGAGATGTATGTTTGCCCAAGTTTGTTCTTTTCACATTATTACTTACCGTGCACTGCTACAGTGCCATTTCACCTATCACCAGAATGGGCATACAGTCATGCCTTGTTATCCCAATTGTAATTGCTCTTCCCATGTTAATCAAAACTTCAAATTTACAAGTGCCCCTTATTAAATTTTCCCACTTGTCTGGAATTTGAGGGTTTTGATTTGAACACTTCTTTCAGAGACTGGGAATTTAGGGAGATTATACACTCTCTCTCCTCTTAAGAAATGGATGATACAGCACCAATACTATTAAGAAGTGATTTATCCAACAGAAAAAGTGAGGCATACCTATTACAGGCTTATTTTGCTAGCAGGGCCATCAAAGCATATACGGAATGATGTACAAAAAGGATAAGCAAGTTCATGTGTTATTTATCCATCCTTTGGTTTGCTACCTTTTAGAGAATTGCCTAATGGTGTGTGGGATATGTGAGTCTAACTTTCTGGAATTATTATCTTTCTGCTTTCCAAGTATAATCTTTAATCCACATCCTACCATCTGCAACATGTTCTTTTTTCTTTTTCTCAAGAATTTTAGCTTGCTTCTATTGTTAACTTTTAAACTTGATCTCGTCATTTAGTGTCTGGCTGGATGTATGAATGCCACGACGATGGACCATAAAAATGACTGGATGCAAGTATATGATGTTACTTCCACTGGTTTTTCTTTTTTTAAATTCACCTGTCACTGCCTGGCATTTTACTTCATTTCTAATTGGAGAATATTCAGCTCAAGGTTTCTGTGGAGGAATGGCAGAGTCCATTGAGAGACTTCTAAAGCCACATGTCTTCTGTTTGTAGTTTTGTCTGTGTCCTAGGTGCAGAAGATTCTCTCCTCCAACCTCGATTTGCATTACGCCTGTTTATTTAACAAAATTGGCATATGGAAGTCAGAGTCCCTTTTGGAAAAGAGGTTGGAATAGGGCAGAGGACTACTGCAACTGAAATGTGTATGGACCTCAGTAGAACTGGTCAGTGGATAGGAAAAATCAACCACAAAACTCATAAATAATAAATGATGTCTCATAAGGTGAGGGAGGGGATACAAGAGGGGAGAGATGAAGATGAGGGAGGGTAAGGAGTTATCTGGTGATGTCAAGGGACCACTCAGCATTCTCTTGACCTCTTGGTTGTCAAAGAATGTAGGTGGACAAGATTTATATACGGATGACTATGGGCCATCCTTCATTCTCGTGTCGTCTTCTTCATCAAAGAATACAAATGCGCAGGAGGAAGAATGGAGAATAGTGAACAGGGAGAAGGGAAGAGGGATCATATGCCAAAGGAGGTTGCGAATGCTGTTAAACATTCCCTGCAAATCCCTGGAGAACTATCAGATCCCTGCAAAAGGACCACTGGAAAAAGGAACAATCGTGACTCATGAATCTTGGAGATGTATGCGTTGCACAGGTTCTCTACCATCACCGGAGTGAGGAAACAAGTGTGTTATCAGTGGCAATTAACTTGCCAGTCTTCTGAATTTTGCATCTCCTCATTTTGGATAAGCCAAATTAAGATATTTGAATGGAGTTCAGAAGGGTAGGTCAAGTTGAGTTTTCGGACTAATCCCTGGTTAACTAATTATAGGGGACTTAGGAATAACATGATGCTACTAAACCTGTCTTGGGAATGATGTAAAAGGCTCATTCAGTCTCCCCTTTATATGGATATTGGTTCTATTTCCTCTCCATCCACTCCTCTCTTATTCTTGTTGCCATCATCTCTGCTGTCTATCCATCCCTTTCCTAATTCCCTGTTCACGGAAGAATGAAGCAGCAGCAGAAGCACCTTACTTTCTCACAGCTGGACAAAAGAAAGGAGGAAAAGGAAACTAGTCTAAGAAATTTATGTGTCCCTCTTTTTCATCAAGCACTGCTGATCTCATGGAGCAGAATGTTCATATTGTCTTTTCAATGCTGCTCCTGTCATTGAATGCTGAGGAGCCAGCCATTGGCTCCATCAAGTATTCAAAGGTGTTGAAGTCCTCTTCCTGAAGATGAGGTGACATGGAGCTAAGTGTCAGGCAGCAGTGATGCCTCTGACTTTCCTTCACGTGGCTTCTTCCACAGTCAACTCCTCCAGGTCCTGGCCTCTTACCCTCTACTGGGGAAGCCTCAAGATCCCTAGCTCCCAGCCAGATGTTTGAGGGCCATATCAAGCAGCACTACCGCCAGCTTTGGCAGCAGTAACAGCAGAATAACAGATAGAAGAAGAGAAGTTCGTGATTGCAGGAAGTCGTGTTATCAGGGTGTAGTAAGGAAACAAACTCCAGCTATAGCATTGAAGATGACTGTATTGTGGAAATGGTCAGCACGGTTAAGAATTGAAGATTGCTGAACACACAAAAAATGAACTAGACTTTATCATGCTGAACAAATAGTGGCACCAATGGCATCAATATCCTTTACCACATAATCCACGATGTCAAATTCACGAGCATGTTGGCTCAATAATTCATGAGAAAAACATGACCAGGAAATCGGGTCATTGCTTAGGATTTAAGGTGATTTAGATCTTTTACTCGAATTTGGAGCTACACAAAAACATATGATCTTCATAATCTATGAAATAAAATTGATATGAAACTGATGCTTCTTTTGGTTTTTGATTAAGATGGGATTTGGGTTGTTTCTGATAGTTTGAGACTTCGAGTGAACCGGGATACATTTAATGTGGGTATGCACATGTAGTGATAGCTGATGATTACTAGAGATTCTAAACAAGAAACAGAAAATGCCGTGCTTCCTTCCAGATTGTTGTTTAACTCGCAGATTGTTATTGTTATTATTACAAATAAGAAGCTGTTATACCTAATCCCTCTTGTAGCTTCTCACTGCTCTTCAATGAAGAACGAACTTAATGTGCAAAGTAATTTCTTGATCATAATATATTAGCATCCAAAATATACGATGTTACATGATACAAGCCAACCCAGATGGGTCAGGATTGGATATGGATCCAGTCATCATTGGTGCCAGCATTTTAGTGTGTCCATATGGTAAAGTGACTTTATTTTGGGTGATTGCTTAACATATTTAAGAAAAATAGTGCTGAAAGACGCTTTTTTTTTGGGAAACCGATGAATTTTTTTGATAACCAGCAGGGTTTAGTTGCTCCCCAGGGCCATCCTATTACAGTTTTTTGTTTGAATTGTATCATTATCTTGGTTCATGATTACTGATTAGAGCAGTTTACATTTGCAAACCTTGTCTTTTATCTCAATGGCAGATTGCAAGTAAAGATGCCGCTACTGCTGAAGTCGACGACTGACATCCATGTTGGAAGTGGAAGCATGCGTAGATTCTGTGGAAGTGTGTAGCAGATTTTATTAACGACAGCTGCTGTATATAGTTCAATATCCCGGCCCTTAAGATTACTTGGAATGTTTGATCATTCCATCATCTCTATCTTAGTTCCTTTTGGCTGATATCAAGCAAGCTCAGCTCTGCCCTTGTGGGGATATCTGTGCTGTACGTCCGCAATTGAAAAGCACTTGTTCTCTTTGCAGAATAAGTTAGGATCGGATAGAATTTCCATGGCCTGATATTTTGTTCGCTTTGCAGAACAAATTGATGAAATCACGTAGACCTCGCTGTGTATGTCATGGATTACCTGTCTTGCACTGTACAATTACGTAATTGAATAGGCAGGCTTCTTCCAAATTTCAAATGGTATTCAACTGTGACCAGTCTGGTGTGAAAAACGGCGACAGATGATTTGATACGATGCTTATGATCTCCGGGCAAATTTGTTTCAGCTGGTTGCACTTGCGCAATATTACAGCGAAGGGATGCCCAAAGTTACATGTCAGGTCGAATAGTAATTCTGTTCTTTTTTCTTGTCGTACGGTTGCCTCTAGAACCCTCTTTGCCTGGACAAGGTTAGAAGGAAAGTAGGAAAGTAAACAAAATTTTCACAGGCACTTTCCATCTGCCAATTGGGACATCAATGCGATCAGACTATAGATGGCTCTTGAAATTGGCTCTCTTTGCAAATGGCAAGCGTCACTGCAGATAATTGCTTAGGACACATTGGATGGTTCTAACGATGATTTCTATTTGCACAAAATAAAAGCATGTTATCTATTGATTAGCGCTTCAAATTCTGTTCAACCTTTTATCTTTGCGTTCTTATTCAGATCTTTCACACTTTTTTAAAATGTGCATAGTTACATTCTCTATCAACCAAACTAACTTCAAGGCTGCAAGGACAGTTGAAATACCTACGGTTGGATCAAACAAGAGAAATTACTAACCAAAACATGCTTGATTGTCATAGAAGAAAGTCCATTCTACAGTTATCGGCCCTTACTATTACAGCAGGTTCTAAAACTAAAAGGCGCAGGATCATGTATGGGGTGTTTTCTGAACTAATTCATCGTGGCCCCTGATCAACTTCCCCCCCCAAAAAAACACCATATTCCCATGGGTCTAAAATCGACCATAGGGCATCATTTTAAAGGCCCCAATGCTGTGTTTGCAGATTTACATTCAATATGTGATTTGAATGTTCCGGAAAGACAGCATTCACTAAAAGTGATTTGAATGTGCCCGTGTCGTCCGGTCAGCAGCATGGTGGTGTCAAACAAGTGCAAAGCAAAAACTGCAGGAAGACACACCACCATTTAATTAATGAGTAGCCGGGAACCTCTTGGACACGGGCGCATGCATCTCACTTCAAAAAGCATGCCCAATCTACAAGTGTTTACGGTCCAGCACAAAAACCAGCCCACACAACGGAACATCTTTTTCCAACCAGAAAGAAAAGCACTTCGGTCGCACATCTTTGGGCTCTCGTAGTTCCACCAGAAAGTTCTTTGATTGCACTACCACTCTTGCCTGCCTAACTCTGCCAAAGAAAGAAAGACAGAAAGAGAGATGAAAGCAACTTAGCATCCCTACGTCAAAGAAGAGCACATGAAACCGGAACGGTCAAGCGTTCATGACTCGCGAGGCTGTTATCGAAGAGAGCACATGATGACAATGTGCAGTGACAGCTACGCCTCCTAGTCTAGCCTAGCTTCTCAATTCTCTCAGCTACATCTTCAATTGCCAACAGGAAAAGGAAAAGAAAGTTTCTGGAGTCTATAGAATGATAAAGAAAGGAGCTTTTAGTCAGTCTTTCATAGCATTCTCAAAACTGTTTCCCAACATTTTGGGAAAAAAAAACCCAAGAATGGGCGGCATGGAAACGTTGAGGATATGGTCACCGACTGCCATTAGCCAACTCTCCGGACCAATGGGGAGGGCCAAAGACTGAATGCATATCAAATGCATATGATTGGTGGGAAGGAAATTAATTGCCTATGTATTTATTATACATAGCGGCTGATGCAATCGCCTACCTGCATGTCGATGCCGCTGGGTCTGGATGGTTCGCCTGCAAGTTTATAAACCGAATGAAGTATCTGGATTGGAGGGGCTAATCCATAAATATGAAAGATTATAAGGGCTAAGAACAAAAAAAATCCCTCTATCTTTACTTATTCATACGTTGTTACAAAATACAAAGTAGTAAATCTCAACTGTGCCCTCTTCTTTTGCCTACACATCAAAGCATAATTCTACGGAATCCACAATTTTCTTCTATAATACACCTCCTCATCGATAAGTATAGATTTGCAAGCGTTTTAGCTAAAACATATTTCTAGTAATTATTAATAAAATAATACTATTCTAAAAAAACACACTAAATAAAAGACAAGTAAAATCACTCTGTTTGAAATGTAAATGAATATATATATAAACAAGGCCCAACAGGCCTAATATAAAATAATGAAGGCTATGATCTATAATGCTGCAAAATGTAACTGTTGGAATTTGGGCGGGTAATAGTCCCGTATTAGTTATTTGAGTTGTGGTTCATGTGCTTATGACCCTGTACCTTTGTATCTCAACACCGTGATTTTGTGGATTCAACAGAGCATGGTCTATATTGGCCCAACTATATATATTTCTTATCTTGTTACTCCACCCAATTATTGTCCATGGCCCATGTTGGCCGTGAGGGGTGAGGGGTGAGGGGGAGTGTTAGAATTTGGGCGGGTAATATTCGTCAAATAAATCTTGCCAGTGGTTCAGTGGGAAAGCAGCATGTAAGAGGCACATGCATAAGATGAAAAATTGTGAAAAAAAAAATTAAAAAAGGTATTTCCTAAGTCAAACGTGTGAAAAAAAATATTAAAAAAGGTATTTCCTAAGTCAAACAATTTTTCTTAACTCTTCTCAATCTTGCCAGTATAAGATGAAAAATTGTGAAAAAAAAAATTAAAAAAGGTATTTCCTAAGTCAAACGTGTGAAAAAAAAAATTAAAAAAGGTATTTCCCAAGTCAAACAATTTTTCTTAACTCTTCTCAATCTTGCCAGTGGTTCAGTGGGAAAGCAGCATGTAAGAGGCACATGCATAAGATGAAAAATTGTGCTTTCATATTAGGGAACATGAACTCTTCTCAGTAACCAGGAAATTATGACTCTGGGCCTTTGTATCTCAACACGGCGGTTTTGTGGAAACAGTAATACAATCTGTCTATTCGTCAAATAAATCTTGCCAGTGGTTCAGTGGGAAAGCAGCATGTAAGAGGCACATGCATAAGACGAAAAATTGTGCTTTCATATTAGGGAACATGAACTCTTCTCAGTAACCAGGAAATTAATTCGAAGTCCTTTAAACCATTATAGCATGCAGCAGACATTGAAAATACCATTTCCACATGTTTTTTAAAATCAGTTTCTAACTGGATGTCAAAGAAAACAGATAAACAGTAAAAACTACAATCATAGAATTTGCAATGTCTACGTGAAGTTACCTGCTTCCTCTGACACATCTAAAGTCCACAGTGTTAGATTGTCTTTAATGAGTTGCATTATAGTCTTACTATCCTTGTAAGGTTCCTCGTCCACTTTCAAAAATTCCTGGTAAGATTCCTCACTGAGTGCACAGACTTCCGTCATAGCCTCATCATATGCTTGCTTGGCCAATTGGCATGCTCTGAAAAACAGAGTCGAACAGAATAGCTATGATCAAAGAGCTTTTAACGGGATAGCAGAGCTTCTGAAGGCTTTAAGATAGCAGAGCTTATGAAGGTTTCAATGGGAATGGGGAAGAGTAAAAGTAAAAGGTTAAAGAACCATTCATACATGCAGGAAACAAAATAGTAACAAATATGAAAATGCACAAGATAATTAAAGAAGGCTTAAAACCCCTGCAAAGAGTGAAATTCATCTTCCACATACAAGCATGTGGTGTAAGAATAGATTAAGCTGAATTATCAACTTTGAATAATCAATGTACAAAGCCCTCTGTAAGTGGCATGCATTCATTGTCCACGAGCACATGATAAAGCATAAGGCAACCAAGGGAATCATTGAAGAATGTACTCCAGTTGTTCAATTTCAGAAAGCATTAAGGCAACCAAGGGAATTATATAACATTGGATTTAGAGTGAGCAAAACCATATAGAAGGATATGAGTAATTCATGCTAACCTTTCAGTAGAACCAATGATCTCATAGTAAAAAACAGAGAAGTTTAGGGCAAGACCAAGCCGTACTGGATGTGTAGATGGAAGATCCGTCGTAGCAGTACTTGTTGCAGCCTACATCATGGAAGCTCGTTACTTGTAAGTGTGACAGCATCACATTATAAAATCAAAAACTATATAAAGAAGCAACAGTTGGAATATTATATACATGTAGATTCATAAAAAGAAAACATAAAATACAAAAAGAAAACATAAAATACCTGGTACGCCCTCTGTGATTCATCTGCTGCTTCTTTACGTTCATCCCCAGTTCTGAACTCAGCCAAATACCGATAATAGTCTCCCTTCCTAAGATTAACAACACGAGTTATAAGACAAAGAAAACATATATTTTTTTGATAAACAAGACAAACTGATGAAGACACAAGTTTCTAATTTGCAGGTTCATCATACAAAAAGGAAACTAGAAATGGCATCCATGAAACATATCCAGCTCCTCATTATTGCAAAAAAGAAGAAGAGACAAAAAGTTGATTCCTGGCGCATTGACACATTCTTTCCTCGGAATACAGATCTAGATTTGTTAAGGATGCACCTAACAAAACGAGGATACAAGTTCAAATCAAGTTGAAAGTTAGGTGTGCAACAGTTTGTATCGCCTCAGCCAATCTCGCCTAGGTGATTAGCCAGGGCCATGGGCGCACCTTTGGGTCGAGCCCACTTGGGCCACCCAGCCCATTCCTATAACACATACATGTATAAATTATGAGTTCTTATAGGTTTTATATGTGCTATTGACATATTTAAGGAAATGTGTATATATCTGACCAGTTTATAGTTTTAATAAAATGTCACCTCAAACGCCCTAGGCCATCACCTAGGTGTTTGAGGCTTGAGGAGACCTCTTGGTTGCCTCGGGCGCCTCTCACCTCTGACTACATAGTCAAGATCTTGGCACAACCAAAATCTCTGAAATTGACCTTAGGGAGCCTAATGGCAGAAGAAGATGCTGAACAAAATCCTCTGTGAGCTAAATAATATCACAGGAAAAGAGAATTTCATGGTAAGAAACTTCATTACTCAAGATCCAAAAACTCCGTGCTTCCTAAGGCAAGCATTGTGGCTAACCATGTACAAGGCTGCCTTGAGATATTTCCTTAGGTATGAATCTCTGCAGTTAGATATGATGTAGTCTGCATTTTTACAGAAACAACCCAGACATGACCTAAGGGTATCACGATTTTAGAACAATGGGATAGGTGGTTAGTGCTTCATGCAGCATTTGTATAAATGATCAGTATATGCTTTTTCAGTCATTTATGCACATGAAGTTGATGAAAATAACTCCCAATTAAGTTGTATGCACTTCCAGCAGCTTTCTGAATTTTTACAACAGCTCTTTTTGCATGGCACTCTGTGCATCTAATACTTGAACAACTTCTATACTGAATTTGATTGCCTTTCTCTTGTCCTGAAAAAAATCTTTCTCAGGTTTAGATGTGACCTGTATGGTTGTGGCTGGCCACCCTTCTCTTAAAGTTGTCCCACATGACAGATGTCATGGCCTTCATTCTTTTACATCTTCCTTCTTTAGGATATTTTTGGTGGTCTTATGGATACATGATGTCTGTCAGGATACTTCAAGCTAATCCCAGATTGATGACAACAGGCTTCATCTAGAGTGCAAAAGCAGAACATAATGTACTTGACGGAGATGTATTTTATAGAGACAAAGGCAACTTGTGAACTTAAGTGATTGAGGAATGCAATTTTTTTCATTGCTGCAGACGAAAATTTCCAAATGAACATTCAGAGGCTAGACATGTAAATATAGCAGGAAAAGCTTAGTATTGACCCATGTGTTATTCTAAACAATAGAATCTTCAATAAGGAAGCGAGGCCGGAAGAGAGGGCTTTTGATTTTGTTTGTGAGATAGTGGTTTTTTGGGCAGAACACTATTGTAAAGTGGGGGAACATAACTCCTCACTCTTTCTGTTCGTGGGGAGTTAATTGGGCACTCACGTGGTGATTTTTTGTAAAGAGCCGGTGAGAAATGAGTACATCCCTTTCCTTTATTTATATATTTGTGGTACCATCAACGTTTCAAAAATTAGTTTTTGGGATCTTAAACAGGAGGGATGGGTAAAATTTTAAAAGAAATTGAGGAAAGATTGTGAACTCACATCTTGTAGAAGAAGACAAGGGATTCAGCCGTGGCCGAAGAAGGCAGAAGGTGGATGGCAATGACTGACAATACTTCATTACATATTTTGGAGATCTCATCCTCAATTCTCTTCCTGTACTCTCTTATCCTCGTCACATTTCGTTCAATGCCATTGGCCTCTTCTTGCTTCTCAAGGAAAGAGAGGACCCGGCATGAATTTCTCTTTGCCACAATTACATGTTTATAACCAACTGAAAGCAAATTTCTCTCCTCGGGAGTGAGCTCTATGTCCAGTCTAGCAACCTGTTTCATTGAGTCCGCCATTTCTGAATAAAAAGGCAATCAAAGAAGGTTAACATTTTGAGAAATTTATATTATGTAAAGGACTTCCATGCACAAGAACAACGTAAATGCTCTAGAAATCACATCCAACAGAAGCAGGTGAAGCCGTTTTTTTAGCTGAAATATCAATCATTGTATGTAGATAAGGAAACACACTCAAATGAAGTAGGTGAAGCCACTTTTTTTTATCTCAAAGATGGACTTTTCTATGCAAGATACAACAATTTAACATTCTAATGTAAAGGCAAATGGATAAAACTAGAAAGGGACAAAGAGGGGCATACAGTAATCTACATATATTTATTGAGTATTAGAGCCCCTTGGCATAGGCTAGCTAAATTTCATGTGAAATTACCAATACTTCCTTATTACCAGGAAACAGACATGAATAGGGACTAAAAGACTGATGGGACGTGAATCCTTAGCAGACTCTTGGATGGCAAAGATTCTCGCATTAATCTTGTGGCACGGGAGCACATAAAGAAAAATAAGCAAACACAATTAAACAGGAATTGTGTTCGTTGCTTTTAACATTCTGAATAGTCAGTGTAGAAGAATGTCATTCAGATTCCCATGCTCATCCCCAAATCTATTAGCTATGTAAGTTAACTTCTGGAAGACTGCACGCTGTATTATCCTCTACAACACCCTAGACACAGGCAATATAAAATAAATAGAAAGAGTCAACGTTCTGTACTTGCGTAGTTTACACCTAGATTGGGGAAACCATTAGGAAATGGAACTGTACAGCCACAAATATAAAGAAGTGGAGCAAATGTCGACGACCATTCTAAGTTTCCAGCAAATCCGAATGGCTAATGTAAATACAGTTTACGGAAACTGAAATATCAAAACATCCATCGTCCATTTTGAAAGTATGCATTTACGAACGCAAGAACGAAAAAGACCAGAAAAGAATGAAGTAGGCCCGAGAACAGAAACCACCTATTAAGATGGGAACATATCTAAAAATAAACAATCTGATCACAGAAATAGACAAATCTATCCCAAAAAATGAAACAAGAAGAGTAGAACAAGCTTACAAGAGATTAAACGTCCAGTAAGTTAGCATTACCAAATTCAAAAGAAGAAAAACACGCGGAGCCAACTAAAGGAAGTAACACTTTATCAAGAAAGCACCTGCTAGATCAACCAAACAAAAAGCAGCAGTGCAAACATCAGCGCTGAGAAAACAGGACACTAAAGAACCAAAACAAAAAAAAGAGGAAAGCACTCCATTCCCTCTGCGGACACAGACGACTATCCTCGTGAAGGAAAAAGAAGATTCAGCAAAAAAAAACTAACACAACGAAGAGCGCCCACGCCACATGAAGAACATAAAACAGACGTTCGAAATGCATCAAACACACGGCACAACCCTTCTTCCAGAACTAGAAGAACCAAGAACACCAGAGGAAGAACAGAGACACAGAGAAGCAGCGGCTGGTGGGGGAGAGAGTGAAACCGAAGGAATAATTCCGCACCCTCGTATCGCTCCGCCTGCTCCGCCAGCTTCGCGGTGTACGCATAGTCCTCCCTCGCCGCCGCTATCCACCATTCCGTTGTCTCATCCCACGCCTCGCTCTCCTCCTCCACTGTACTCCCTCCCACCTGGGTCCCTCCCATAGAGCCGGAGAGCGGGAGAAATCAGAGTGTGGCTTCGTACTTCTCGTTCCTGCGTCGAGAGCTTTCTCTATCTGCCTCGATCCAAAGCGCCCAACCAATAAATATGACCCCGGTCGTCTTCTTGTGCGACCAAAGTCCATTGCGCCACGATGCAGAGGATCTCGGTTTTTCTCTGGGTGTGGTTGTGTCGGCCCTTTCGGATGGGCGGTCCGGATTTGTTGATGCAATACGAAGGACTGAATCGACAGTTGGGGCCACCCCAGATGGCTGGCTGGGAATCGGCAGTTGTGTGACGGCGATGCAGACGTGGATCTGAAATGGGACCCGCACGGGCTTTTCCGAACGACGAGAAAACGGTGGAGCTACTTTAGTGCACTCGGGTTGGTTGGATATTTGCAGATTTGGTGGGCCCGTTTCACGCTGTTCCTCCGCGTTGGCGTCGATGGGCGAGGGCCACGGGATGGACGGTGAGGGAAGTGTAATATCACAAGATCGATGAGACCTTAAAACATCTTGTCGTCTGCATTTTGATTGCTCGCAACTCTTTTATGAAAATAATTTTCGCATGGATATTGGTTTCCTTAGTATAGTAATACTGGGGAGGCAATGCATTGGTATGATTTTGATTAGATTATGCTTTGGATGTTATCTTTGCTTTGTTTTTTTTTTGGTGAGAGAGAACAGGGACAGTGGGAAAGAGGGGAGAGGAAACTTAATCTAATAAGAAACGCATCTAAATGAATCTTTCAACATCTTTGATAGGTGGTCCATACATTTAAGGTCACTTTGATAAAAGGGTGAGTTAGGGATAAGTAAATCACCCCGGATGACCCACTCCTAACTCACCCCGAGTGATTTATTTCACCTTTTTAGTTGGAATGAAAAACTCTAAATTTATCCTTAACCGACTCCAGTTAAGATAAAAAGAACCAAATCAAGATTAAGTCATCTCATCCCAAATAATTCACTCTAACCCGATTTACCCTTTTATCAAAGTGACCTTTAGGGTCAATTTATTATCATAATAACGTCTTCGAATTTCTCACCCGATGAAAGAGGAATGTGAGGGGGCTCACACTCCCCCCTCACACACATTCATCTTACCCGAGGTCGGATACTGTGTTCGACCCTCTAAGGTCGAACACGGTATTCCCAACCAAAAAATATACTGGGTCGTAGTGATTCTGTCAGATCAAATCACTCCATATCCTCGACAAATCATGCATGGTTCATCCACTAAGGGTCGGTTTGACAACCGGTTGGTCGAGGCGTTGTCGGCGAGTTACTGTAACAGAGGAGAGAGAAGACCCTCACACATCTCAGCTAATTGACATGGGATAAGTTAATCGACCATGTTAGGTCGATTAACTCACCTCACTCGATTATCAAAAGGGCCCTAATTAAGTGATCCTATCGGATTAAGTCGGACCCGTGAAAAGTGAGGTCTAACTCGACTTTAGACATAACCCTTCGTGTCAGGTTCAGGCCTTAAAGTTAAGGAGTCGGGATACATTGGCAGCCCTAAGATTGAGCCACAACACTCACGGCAACAAGGTGCCGACGAAGGTAGCACGCTGGCTCCCAAGTCTACACCTTTGCCCGTCTCAAGGAATTGGTCAAGGTAAGAGTTACGGTGTTTCTCGAAGGAGTCGAGGATAAGGAAGCCCGCGAGGATCAGAGCAAGGTCAGCGCCAATGTTGACGTCCCGAGGGAGGCTGTGCTTCCCTTATCCAGAGGTAGCCCGTGATCCCGCCGCCCGCCACCCGCCACGAGTAGCCCTGAAACCGAAGTCATGCATCTTTCCTCTCTCTCCCTCTCTCTCTCTCTCTCTCGCGTTGTGACTCGGCTGATCCTGAGCAGATCATATATTGAATTTTTTCAGATATAATACAGTACGTCAGAGTCAAGCACAGTCAAATCAAGTCGTACAAACTATGCTACGAACACAGACGGACTAACCATGTGCAGTAAAAAGAAGATTCGACAAAAACCAACATAACGAAGAGCGCCCGCGCCACATGAAGAACATAAAACAGACGTCCCAAACGCATCAAACACACGGCACGATCCTTCTTCCAGAACTAGAAAAGGAAGAACAGAGACACAGAGAAGAAGCAGCGGCTGGGGGAGAGAGTGAAACCAAAGGAATAATTCCTCACCCTCGTATCGCTCCGCCTGCTCCGCCAGCCTCGCCATGTACACATGGCCCTCCCTCGCCGCCGCCATCCGTTCCTCCATCTCCTTCCACGCCCCTCTGTCCTCCTCCGCCTTGTTGTGTAGAGTTGGGAAGGGCTGGCGAGCGAGAAGAATAAATTCCTCTGGCCTTTCCGACCTCCGTGGTCCGTGATAGTAAATTTGTTACGGATGGCCGTGATGGCCTAGCTGGCAACGAAATCCTATACATGCATAGGGCCACGGAGATACCGGGCGGTGGTTTCGTACTTCCCCTTCTTCCATCGACACGTGTCCTCTCTCTGCCTCCCAACAAAGCCAACCAATCAATTTTCGCCACGTTCGCCACTTGTGTGACCTAACTCCATTGCGCCGCGATACATAGGATTTTCGTTCTCCTTGCGGTGTACGATGGCCGTACTTTCGAACGGACGGTGTGGATTCGTTGCTGCTGTAGGGAGGAGACTACATCGACGGTTGAGGCTGCCCCGGATGGCTTGCTGGGGATCGCAGTTGTTGTGACGGTGACGAAGACGTGGATCTGAAATGGGGCCCGCACGGGCTTGATCTGACCGGACGTTTCGGAACGACGGTGACACGGTGGAGAGCTACTTTAGTGCAACCGGGTTTGTTGGATACGGATTTGGTGGGGCCGTTTCGTGCTGTTCCTCGGCGTCGGGGTCCCATGGGCGGGAGCCACGGGATAGACGGTGAGGGAAGTAGTGCAAAATCAGAAGATCGATCAGAGACCGTAAAATATCTTGCCGTTTACATATTTAATTGCTCATAACTCTTTTTTGAAATATTTTCTCATGGATACTGGATTTCCTTCCCTCATATAATTCTGGGGAGGCAATGCATTGGTATGATTTTGATTTGATTATGTTTTGGATGTTATCTCTGTATTCGTCATTTTTTTTCTATTAACGAAAAAAAACCTTAGTCCATTGACTCCGCTGACTCTGGTTGAGCTAACAGATTCGACACCGACCGACCAAGTCAGTCACCCCAAATCGCACCCTCAAGTTGGATCCAAATATCATAAGGCGGGTCACATATCGCATATCTATACATACATACATATAATGGAGAGAGAAAATAATATATATGTAGGGTTTAAATTTCAAGCCAACATTGGGGCCTTGCTAGCTCATTCATTTTAGTAGTTATTTCGTACACCATAAAATATTATAAAAATGGTATTTTTTATATATTTGTCATATCATAAATTATCTCATGATAATATTTTTATATCTAGAGTGTCATAAATAATTATTGAGTTTTAAAATTGATTGATCCATGCGGCCGGCACCATGTCAAACCGATATTAATTCCCAACCTAAAGCTATCAAAAACCAAAATTCAAAGATTTTTAAATCGAAGAAATTTTACATGAATTTGAAAACTGACTGATTTTAAAACACATTTTATATTGGTTTAAGAGACACCGACCGACCGCTTAGTCAAAGTTCACGGAGTCGTTATAAGCACCATCTAGTAAATTGTGAAGCTACAACGAATCTAGTTAACATTTTTTTATTCTTTAAAAAATGTTGAATCATTATGTTATATGAAAACTGATTCTTTTAATACTAAGCATTTTGGAAACCATGTCCAGGTATTTCATATTCCCATTATTCCTAATTACATAGAACATTTTTTTGAGCTTTAATGAAATCCTAGTTCTTACATATTACTAATTTAGTCCATTTATTTCACTCCAACTTTATAGGCAATGAACAACTTGTTTGTCATATCTTTCCGGCTAACTTTAACATTCTGTTAGAGGCACATAGTTTTACTCATTAATATTGTGCATAAAGATATGACTTATGCACACATTTAACTTTAATTGTCTTTCTCCATTACATAAGGGCTCCATTGTCTGGAGATGTGCCATTTCACCACTACTCTTTTCTTTTCTTTTTTCTTTTTTTTGGGGGGAGGGGGTAGCATTTCACCACTACTCATTTGTAAGTTGGAGTCTAATTAAATTATGGTCTCCCATCTAGAGGCTGGCCTGTTTCATCCCTAAATTAACAGACAAAAAAAGTTTGTTTATGAATATGTGTATTCTTTTGGGTCTATATTTTTCAACTATACTATCCTTTCTATCCATGAAATTCCCCTCCCAAACAATCTCTTCTTAGTTTTGTCTCTTTCTTATTAGGAGGCTTCTTCCTTCAGGAGGTTTCGTTCCATCCTCGTGAGTCATGAGCGTCTCCTTCTGGGAGCTCAGTTTTATAGTATACGACTTTCTTCTCATGTCTGTTTAAGGCTTTGTTCTTGTAGTTATGATAAAGTTTGCCGCAGTGTTTCATTTGTGGTCTGTTTCGTGCATTTTTCACCTACCTCTTGTTTTTTTCATCAGCATTACAATCTATGATTTGATCAGTGCACTGTAGATCTTGGAGTTTTGGGTACTGCCCCACACCCAAGCCACCTCGCGCGCGCGCGCGCGCGCGTGTCCGTGACGAGAGTATAACCATAAACATATGCTAAGGATGTCTTAGATAATAAGTCAAAATGACACGTTTATTTGACACTACCAATATTTATCCGGGTATATATATAATTTCCTAGTTAATTATTAACCAAATTTGAGAAAAGACCAAATTACACTTGATCTCTCTGAAATTTTCTCTCTCTCTCTTCATATATCTATCTATTTATCTCTCCTCTCTTTGGCATAATATGTTGATAAAAATCACATTTTTTATGACGGAAACCTAGCGAGATCAACAAATCTCAAGTTCACATCCTTCAAATATTAAATGTGAGTCAAATAACCCCCTCTCGATAGTCGAACTCGTGACCTCTTTACTATGAGACAAGATCCTTTATCATTCGAGTCACTCAGGATCGATTGGAAAAATATTTTTTTTTCCAAACATCAGTTATTTTGATTTATGATAAAATAAACTAAATTTATTACGACACATTATTTCATTGCAATCAAGTTATGTGTAGATTATAGATTTAACCCTCTTCCGATCTCCCACTTCTTTAGTTTCAAAATATAACTAGGATAGGTGGAAAACTTTTATAACTAAAATACGTGAGATTCTTGCTACTTCATAAATATAACCAACGTAAATGGAAAACTTTTATAATTGAAGTTGACGAAATTTCTACTACTTCAGAAATATAGCTAGGATAGGCAGAAAACTTTTATAACTAGACAAAATTTCTATTACTTCATAAATATAACTAAGATAGGCGGAAAACGTTTATAATTGAAATAGGTAAAATTCTTGGTACTACATAAACAAAGCTTAGTGAAAACTTCTGCGCCTATCCTAGAAAGTGACAAACTCCTGTCAACGTGTTTCACAATTTAAGTACGAACAAATGCATAACCTTTCTACAAAAGAATAGACGATTCTATTTCTATCTGAGCTAAATGACAAACATCTCTCTCTCTCTCTCTCTATTAATATTGATCTAATTGAGACACGTGTGCTATATTTTCTAAAATAATTTATCTAATCATTAAAAGTGTTTATTCTATATTATCATTCTCTAAAGCATGCACGTGAAATGATCTAAGGACCACAGTCTGTGCATGTAGAAGATATATGATTTTTCTCACCTACGTGCCTTTTAAGCGCAATAGTCTTTTGTGGCAAATATGTTTGACTACTCCACCTCTTGTGTCCGCATTTATTGCTACGTATCCATTTGGATACTTTTTGCATCAAGACGAATGTAAGTCTTACTGATGTGGACATCACCTTCCATGCCCACATTCATAGCTCGTCTCCTCGCCCCGGTTGCATCCGGCATGGTTTAGTCATTTAATTTTGAGTCCTATGTAATTTTACTTGAGTCATTTGATGTAATTTATATTTTATTTGAGTCATGTCCCTAGGTCTTGCATTCATTTTCCTATGTTTGAGTGTCATTAGAATGTGTAATGTGCTAATTGGGCCCATTTCTTCGGGCTTGGCCCAATGAGCTCCCCTACCCCTTCGGTTATTTGTCAATGAGTCTTTTGTCAGGGTCTTATTGTAAAATGTGGGTTTCCTATATATAGGGCCCCATTTCCTTCATTTGGAGGTAATGAATCAATCAATGAAAAAAATGCCATTTGAGAGTCCAAAGCTTAGTTTAGTGGAGTGATTCCAACATTCTTTGGGTGAGAAACCCTAGGGGAGAGATTCCCCACCCTTCCCTCTCTTAATCCCTTTTTTTTTACTCCACTTTCTCTCTCCTCAACACCCAATTTTAAATTTTCTTCTCTCTCCTCCCTTCCCAACCACCTCAACCCCCACCTACCATCATTAAAGCCCTCCACTTCCCCATGGCCTCCATTACTCCACCCCCCTAGTCCCAAGAAGATCCCTCACCATTCCAACACCATCTTCCACATTCCAACACCACTTTCCCCATTCCAACACAATCAACCCCTTCCCCACACAACCCCACAACTTCCAAGGCCATTTCAAATTTGAAATCCACCATTCCCTCCACTCACTTGTGCCCCCCCCTCACTTTCTCCTCTCACCCACCTTCCCAAATTCGTAGCTCCTCCTCCCACCACCTATTAGACCCCCTTCCAGACCCCATTCTTCCCTTCCCCCACCTTAGAACACCCCCTCCTAGACCCCCTCACAGCCCGGGCTTTCCCCACACTCATCCACCCTCATTTCCCCTCCCATATATCCCATTCCCCCAATCATCATCAACCTACAGCTCTCAACTGAAGATCTACAGCAGACCAGCAACTTGCAGCGGCCACCACGACCTCCTCCGGACGAGTTTGAAGACCCAAGAGCCATCGTCGGAAGCGTCTGCCAGTCGCCTTCGCAACCGAAGTGGTTTCGTCTTCTTCCGATCTCCGAGTCGTCCAGGAGGTCCATTCTCCCACAGCTGCGCGGTTCTGCCTCGGTTGAGGACCTGAGTCAGATTAGAAGCTCTTCCATGACGAACCCAGAAGGAATCAGTCCTCAAGTTCTTCTTCAAAGTTCTTCATCGGCCTGTCTACTTTCAGAATCAAGAAGTGGAAGCCCATTCAGCATCCGGGAACAGAAGTTACCAATTTTCTTCCACGGTCGCGCGGCTCTGCCTTCCCCAGTCTGCATCGACACCTCCTCACTCTTCTAGCTTCACAGATCGTCTCCGTTCTCTTCTGGCATCCCCGTTTCTTTTGCTGCAAAGAGGACTCACCCACGGTTCTAACGGCGCTGACGGCATCAAATTTGGAGTTCGGGAGCGGCCAGGGCAGCCTCTGCATCCTACTGTTGGTGACCTGCCCCTGCTAGTCCGAGAAACAGAGGCCCTGTTCAAGCTCCTGCCCCGACCTGCAGCGACTCCAGAAGAATTTACAAAAATTCTGAGGCATTTCCCTTCCTGTTACGAAGATTTCACCGCCGGTCTCGCCATCAGAGAAATTCCTGACCAAGATCTACAACAGCAACACCGACCCTCTATCCTGGTTCACAGACAGCAGGCAGATTCGGCGTCCACCCTTGTTTCTCGTTCTTTGCTTTGGTTTCCCCACCCCGCTTGGCCGGCTGAAGGCCCCTCCCTGCGTGGAGGTAGTATTGATGTAATATCATTAACCCCCACCCCAAGTTCCCCCTCCTGCGAGAGGTGTAGTGGTGTAATTTGTTTGGGTAGGTCAAGCGACACCGCCGCGGCGTGTGGGGATCCACTCGCCTCCCCGCTCGCCCTCGTCTCCGACCGGGACCGGTTTCTTCAAACCGGTCGAGTAAGTGCTCAAACCTTCACTCCACTTAGTGCTTGTCTTTCAATATTGGTTCTAATTCCGCTGGTTATGCGAGTGAGAGCCCGATCCTCAAGCCCCATTGCCTTGAGTGATCACTGTGGGAAGAGTGCAACCGGTGCCTTCGGCACTTCGTCGGCCCCGTTGAATTGGGCTTCCAAATCCATTGGGAATCAAATCTTGGCTTTGCTGGCCCTCTACCAGCAAGGGCCCAACCCCTCAACCTCACCTTGGCATTGCCAAGTTACCCCGGGCTTGGGTGAGCGACGAGAGAGCGGCGGCCCAAATTGGCCCATTTAGATTACGATTATACTTGCTTGCATTAGGTCCGAGGTTGTGTCACATCAAGTGGTATCAGAGCAAGTCTTTGACTTGTCTCTACAAGTCAAGTCCTAGGGCATGCTTGCATTATTGTCCGAACCGTGCATTGTCAACCCATCATTGTTAACATTGAGTCTTGGGTCACATGGCTCCTCTCCCAATCATATCCCATGCATGCTTACCTAATGGAAAGCCCGTAGAAATTGATTTCATTGACCTAGAATCTGAAAATTGGGTGTCCCCCGATATCGTTACCTCTCTTAGTGGGACCGGAGAAATTATGCACAATGGAGACCAAGTCTTTATTGAATTCCATAAATGGTTCGGGAAGATTAAGTATTTGGATGGGGCTTGGTGTCAAAAGGGAACATTGGCAGGTCCATGTATAATCCTATGTAAGAAATGGTTAGATGAAAGGAATGCCAACATCGACCCAACACGTCGGACTTGCCTTGTGCGTCCGCCACACCTTTCGGGAACCTTTAAATTCAACAACCTTTTATTCTCCCACCCGCGGGAATCCCACCCTCGTTCACCACCCCGGGTGCACCATACTTCAGCCATCATCACCCCACCATCAAAGAACCTTCCCACTCCATTAGTTTTGGAAGAAGTAGTCCACCCGCTTTGCCACATGAAGACAAATATCCCTCGGGAACCTATCCCCTCCATAGAGAGCACCCATGTCCCAATTGAAGAGGAAGCCTCGCACAAGGATCTTCACCCTACACCACCCCCTCTAGATAAGGCCGAATTCATCTTAGAAGAGTCCCTTGTTAGGTGGCTAAGGAAGAGCCTAATTAGAGAGACCTCGACCCATGTTTGCCCTCCCATAGAATAAAATTTTCCCCTAGTGCCCATCTTCTCCTATCACACCACAATCCAAGCATCCTATCAAGTGGAGACCTTAGAGGATTTTCTTAGGGGCTTAGCATGGCAAATTGAGTTCACTAGCATGTTGACTCCTATGGCCGAACAACCTAGGAGCCTCAGCCTCCTACACCTATGCATTGGGTCTATCACCTCGGTTTGCACCAATGGTTGCTACACTAGCGACCTCCTTCTATTCCTCCCTACACCGGATGAGCCCAACCTTCTCCTTGATTTATAGCTTCTTATCTCGGGTAGAAAGCCAAGCCCTCCACTCATGGCCGACCCACTTGTCAAGAACATTGGCCCAACTATCATAGGGAAGGATGACTTAACACCTTTTAAGGATCTTGAGGACATGGAGTTCCTCCCTCTAAGTGACCTATTTTACGATCCATATGATCCCTTCCAATGGGAGTCAAGGGACTCATATGACCCGACCATCTTACCAACCACCCACCCTGTCCTACCCTCACTCACCATATTGGGCCAAACCCACCTCATCCATGACCCGGGCTGCACCTTGGGAGCCATAACCTTGGACCATATATCCCTAGGGAATAAGGTGGTGCCCCACCCCATGATGACCACCTTCTTAGATCCATTCGATCCTTTCCAATGGGAGTTCAAAGGTTTTCCCACACCTATACACATGGAAGTCACTTTTGGGAAAAGCATGCATGTGTCTAGGCTTTCCACACCCCTTGGCATGAACACTATGTTGGGTCCATTCATTCATATCACTCACATGTCAAGTAGAAAGCATGAGTGGGCCACATTCGGATGTCATGGTCCTCCTTCATTCATCATGGATCTTAAGCATGTCAAAAGCATCTACGGATGTCCGGGCCCCCCCACATTCATCACCACTTTACATGATAGGTTCACCTACGGTTGCCCCGGCCCACCTAGGCCCACCAAAGTCTACATGACAATATTGCACGATAAGTCCACATATGGTTGCACCGGCCCACCAAGGTTCATCATGGTCCATATGACATCATGGCATGATAGGTCCATCTATGGTTGTCCAGGTCCACCCCTAACAACTAAAAGGATAGCATTCACAAAATTGCATGAAAACCTTTGCTAGCACATCAGCAAAAAGAATGAGGCTTATAAAAGGCTGGTCGACTCTCATCGGCATCACCAAGAATTCCAAGTGGGTGACTTTGTGATGGTAAGGATGGAGAGGCTCTCCCCGGGAGCCAACTCTAAACTGAGACCACGTGGGGCTGGTCCCTTCCAGGTCTTGAGGAGCATAAGTGCAATTGCCTACGAGTTAGATCTCCCTGAGGAGTATGGAATAAGTCCCACATTCATTGTTGCCGACCTAGTGCCATATAAGGGACCCACGGTGGTACCTAGTGAGGAGATTGAGCCTACTTCTTCCCTTGAGAGAGCACCCACCCATGATGATAAACCACCAGCCAAGAGAGTCCAGCGTGAACAAATTGAACAAATATTGGATGAACAAGTCACTACCACTCGGAGCAAGGTATATGAGCGCTATCTCGGCAGGTGGATGGATCGGTCTCGTTCGGAAGACTTGAAGGCAGTACCACTTCTACACCTTCCAAGGAGGGAAGGATACTTACTCGACGGAGTCGAGTTCTCCGCACCCCGGGAGTATGATGTGGACATCACCTTCCATGCCCACATTCATAGCTCGTCTCCTCGCCCCGGTTGCATCCGGCATGGTTTAGTCATTTAATTTTGAGTCCTATGTAATTTTACTTGAGTCATTTGATGTAATTTGTATTTTATTTGAGTCATGTCCCTAGGTCTTGCATTTATTTTCCTATGTTTGAGTGTCATTAGAATGTGTAATGTGCTAATTGGGCCCATTTCTTCGGGCTTGGCCCAATGAGCTCCCCTACCCCTTCGGTTATTTGTCAATGAGTCTTTTGTCAGGGTCTTATTGTAAAATGTGGATTTCCTATATATAGGGCCCCATTTCCTTCATCTGGAGGTAATGAATCAATCAATGAAAAAAATGCCATTTGAGAGTCCAAAGCTTAGTTTAGTGGAGTGATTCCAACATTCTTTGGGTGAGAAACCCTAGGGGAGAGATTCCCCACCCTTCCCTCTCTTAATCCCTTTTTTTTTACTCCACTTTCTCTCTCCTCAACACCCAATTTCAAATTTTCTTCTCTCTCCTCCCTTCCCAACCACCTCAACCCCCACCTACCATCATTAAAGCCCTCCACTTCCCCATGGCCTCCATTACTCCACCCCCCTAGTCCCAAGAAGATCCCTCACCATTCCAACACAATCTTCCACATTCCAACACCACTTTCCCCATTCCAACACAATCAACCCCTTCCCCACACAACCCCACAACTTCCAAGGCCATTTCAAATTTGAAATCCACCCTTCCCTCCACTCACTTGTGCCCCCCCTGACTTTCTCCTCTCACCCACCTTCCCAAATTCGTAGCTCCTCCTCCCACCACCTGTTAGACCCCCTTCCAGACCCCATTCTTCCCTTCCCCCACCTTAGAACACCCCCTCCTAGACCCCCTCACAGCTCGGGCTTTCCCCACACTCATCCACCCCCATTTCCCCTCCCATATACCCCATTCCCCCAATCATCATCAACCTACAGCTCTCAACTGAAGATCTACAGTAGACCAGCAACTTGCAGCGGCCACCACGACCTCCTCTGGACGAGTTTGAAGACCCAAGAGCCATCGTCGGAAGCGTCTGCCAGTCGCCTTCGCAACCGAAGTGGTTTCGTCTTCTTCCGATCTCCGAGTCGTCCAGGAGGTCCATTCTCCCACAGCTGCGCGGTTCTGCCTCGGTTGAGGACCTGAGCCAGATTAGAAGCTCTTCCATGACGAACCCAGAAGGAATCAGTCCTCAAGTTCTTCTTCAAAGTTCTTCATCGGCCTGTCTACTTTCAGAATCAAGAAGCGGAAGCCCATTCAGCATCCGGGAACAGAAGTTACCAATTTTCTTCCACGGTCGCGCGGCTCTGCCTTCCCCAGTCTGCATCGACACCTCCTCACTCTTCTAGCTTCACAGATCGTCTCCTTTCTCTTCTGGCATCCCCGTTTCTTTTGCTGCAAAGAGGACTCACCCACGGTTCTAACGGCGCTGACGGCATCAAATTTGGAGTTCGGGAGCGGCCAGGGCAGCCTCTGCATCCTACTGTTGGTGACCTGCCCCTGCTAGTCCGAGAAACAGAGGCCCTGTTCAAGCTCCTGCCCCGACCTGCAGCGACTCCAGAAGAATTTACAAAACTTCTGAGGCATTCCCCTTCCTGTTACGAAGATTTCACCGCCGGTCTCGCCATCAGCGAAATTCCTGAGCAAGATCTACAACAGCAACACCGACCCTCTGTCCTGGTTCACAGACAGCAGGCAGATTCGGCGTCCACCCTTGTTCCTCGTTCTTTGCTTTGGTTTCCCCACCCCGCTTGGCCGGCTGAAGGCCCCTCCCTGCGTGGAGGTAGTATTGATGTAATATCATTAATCCCCACCCCAAGTTCCCCCTCCTGCGAGAGGTGTAGTGGTGTAATTTGTTTGGGTAGGTCAAGCGACACCGCCGCAGCGTGTGGGGATCCACTCGCCTCCCCGCTCGCCCTCGTCTCCGACCAGGACCGGTTTCTTCAAACCGGTCGAGTAAGTGCTCAAACCTTCACTCCATTTAGTGCTTGTCTTTCAATATTAGTTCTAATTCCGCTGGTTATGCGAGTGAGAGCCCGATCCTCAAGCCCCATTGCCTTGAGTGATCACTGTGGGAAGAGTGCAACCGGTGCCTTCGGCACTTCGTCGGCCCCGTTGAATTGGGCTTCCAAATCCATTGGGAATCAAATCTTGGCCTTGCTGGCCCTCTACCAGCAAGGGCCCAACCCCTCAACCTCACCTTGGCATTGCCAAGTTACCCCGGGCTTGGGTGAGCGACGAGAGAGCGGCGGCCCAAATTGGCCCATTTAGATTGCGATTGTGCTTGCTTGCATTAGGTCCGAGGTTGTGTCACATCACTTACGTTCACATTTATTGCCCTGTATCCGTTGGGATACTCTTACGTTACCAAGGCGTATAATATTGTGTATTCTAATATGTATTATCTCTTCATACGAAAATAGATTATGTGTGAAGTTTATATTACTTTTTGGTTATTTTATTCACATGTCATTTCGTACTTCAAAATTCTCCCCCTTTTATCTCGCGTCACATTTAAAGCTCTCTATGGCAGAGGTGTTTCTAATATACCTACAGGCCATACGCTCGGGGTGGATAGAGACATACAACCACGTAAGAGAAAAAGATACAAATAGACGCATCTCTATATCAAAAGATTTGCTCTACCTACTATCTGAACAAAGGTTGGAATATCCAAATTGCTGACTAGATAAATGCTCAACGATCCATGCTAAAAATCTCAAGGTCCAAGAGTCGGTTAAATCTCTGCAATATTGCGAGTTGAGAATCCGACCATTGAAGGTTGCTATACTTAATGGACACAAAGTTGTCGGCCCATAAATACCTGGAGATTGCAGCAAAACGCAATACATAGAACATACAACGGAAAAAGTTGAGAGTGCTAAACAATTATCTGCAATGAAAGTGATCCCAACGTTCTACTTCCTCATCATTTAAGCCAAGGAAGGACTTTCTTGTTGTGAAAGCTTCATCCACGAAATCCTCAGCCCAAGAAGCATTCAAGAGGAGGAATTATTCTTCAACGACATTTCTAGTTTACCTCCTCTAGGAGCATAAGAGTGGATCCTTGACACTGTCTCACTGACATCCATAGTTAGAGTATTTGTTGCTCTTGGTATACTTGCACTTCGTGTCCAAGGTTGGTTTGCTGACACTATAAAAGTCAGCTGAGTTAGTAGTTCCTGGAAAATCAATGGGAAAGTTCGTTGGGACCTGAGAAGATCAACTGGGGAGCTGGCCCCAGAGTAATAGCAAGTGTAACATTGTAATGGGTTAGTGAAACCCTAAGCATGTTGTAGGAGACTAGACGTAGGGAAGCCTAGCAAGTCTAAAAACTTGGTGTCTCTATGGTTTGCTTGATCTCTCGTATTTATTTTTTACTACGATTATGAGATTATTCACAATACGTGATTATTTTTTAAAGTCACACCTATTATCCCCCCTCTAAGGGGTACCTGACTACTAACAAATGATATCAGAGCGCGGGGCTCCTTATTCTACATGTTTAACCACTTAGGAGTAAGATCTTGAAAGTATTCAATGGCTGGCATAAGCAACAGTGGTCTCCAAGAAGGTTACTCTACCAATTGACCTCTACTATTCAATGGGCAAAACTATCTCTACAGAAAAATCAGGATGACCAACTATGTCAAGGGGGTAGACTACAAGCTATGACATGTGATAGAGAAAGGTGATCATGTGATAACAAGACCCAAGCCAGAATGGGGATAGCCAGAGTTTTACATGGCCCCACTAAATGCCTGGGCTCTAAACATGATGTTCTGTGCTATCAGCCCAGAAGAATTTGACAGAGTTTGTACGTGTGCCAGTGCTCTAGGAGAAATTGGAAGTAGCTGATGAAGGAACATCTCAAGTAAAAGAGATAAAGATAAATCTACTAGCAATCAAGTATGAGATGTTCAAAATGGAGAAAAGTGAAATCATTGAAAAAATAGAAGCAAGGTTCACAATAATAGTGAACAACTTCAAGGCTCTTGACAAGACCTACAAAGATAAAGACTTAGTCAAAAAATCTTAAGGTCATGGCCTACAAGGCTCTTGACAAGACCTACAAAGATAAAGATCTAGTCAAAAAAATCTTAAGGTCATGGCCTACAGAATAGACTTCAAAAGTAACAACTATTGAAAAAGTCCAAGAGATCACCACCTACTCCCTGGCACAACTATTTGAAAACTTTGCAACACATGAACTGAAGTTGTTGTGGGGATGGGTCTATCTGTATTTATTTTTTTAATTGATTTCTATTTATTTTTTATTTGACTTATTTATTTGTTTTATTTATTAGGCGTGCCAGTCACGTGTGTGACAATTTCATTGTGCGCTCGATCTGACTTGGTCAGTCGATTGTGAGGTCCGAGTCAGGACCAGAAGTCCGTCATACCATAAAGACTATGACGTTAATTACGTCCTTCCAAGGAAGGACAACCCTTGATTAAACGTCAAAATAGGAGGCCTCATAAGGCAAACAGATATTCATATACATAACTTTGAACTTCGTACCAGGCCCGGAAGGCGAGTAAGAGAATAACATTAACCACAGAAACAAACTATCTCGCTGAATCGGCGGTTCAAAAACAATCAGACTCAGGGGAAAGGTGAAACAGAGGATATCAATCGCGGACAGGATGAGCCGCGATCATGACGGAGGTTTAAAGCATCGGTTAACATTTCGGCGGCACTTCCCCATGGTCTGGATCATGCCCAGAGGGGAAATAGGCTATCACCCACGGAGTGCCGGGGTGAAAGCCGGAAGAAAGAGAGAGGTCGGGCCTCTCCACGTTACACATGTATGCCCTAAGGCGATGTTTGATTCTTCCCTCACGGGAGCTGGTGGCACTCATGCATTGGCATGGCTCACCGGAGCTAAGGGGGAGGCGCGTCGTTGTGACTTCGGCACGAATCGATGGAACATAAGGGAGTCTACCTCCCTTTAACTTTATCCTCGGGACACATCTGGTGATCCACGAATATCTCTGTGTAGGTTAGCTCTGGGCATTTGGGCTCACAGGATGGCAACTTAGGCTCTCGGCATGACCACAGATGGGAGGCTAAGGCTCCCGGCGTGAGTGGCAAGAAGGTGGAGGTTCCCGGCGTGACCGAGGAGAAAAGTCCAGGAAGCTCCCGGCGCCGACTTCCCGGCGCGCTAAAGATTCTCAAAGGGGGTTCTCGGCATAGGCTAAAAGGGGGAAGAGGAGCTCTCGGCGTGAGGGTTCCCGGCGCGCTCAAGGCCGCGCCGGGAGCTGGTGGCGCCGAGAGGCAGGTGCCGAGAAGGTGGATGTTTGGGCGTCGTGAGGAGTCCAGGATTTTCCGGTACCCTGTTTTTAGGATTTTGAGGGTTTTCTGGGAATTATATGAAGTAGATTGGCTCTGGGGACTGGAGATGGGGTTTAACTGGCTTTAGTTGTATATGCTTCAAAGGAGGCCGAGAGCTGAGAGGGATTGGAGGGGAAGAGCCCCACACAGAGGTCCTTTTCACCATTACCATGCGGAGTCCAGAGGACAGCTTCAGTATTATCTTTCATCGGCCTGGGAGGATTTCAGCAGCACCTCCCCCGTACCTAGTGTATGCCAGGGAGTGATAGACGATCACCCACGGAGTGCCGGGATGAAAGCCAAAATAAGGGGGGTATGGGACCCCTAGCCCGTGTATGTGATCACACCACCAACTTAATATCCCTGTGAGGCCATTGAAACTTATGCAGTGGCAGAGTTTCTCTGGCTCGTAAGGTTATGTAGGGGAGTTATCCCCAATGATGTTCATCCCTTAGGTACATATGATGATCTGGGATATCCTTCGACAGGATGTAAAGCTTGGTTGATCGGACTTCAAAGGGCATCTGTGTGGTTCCTTGGCCTGTAGCAGGAAGGCTTTCATCCGGGGTTCAAGGAATGGAGGATTCACAGCGTAAAGAAAGGATGGCAGGAAGCGTAGTTCCCAGCGTAAGTTTCATTGGCCAAAAAAGGGGGGGAGCTCTCGGCGCAGGGGTTCTCGACGCGGTAATGACGGCGCCGGGAACCCGGCGCTGGGAGGCCCCCAGGCCGGGAAGGCTGTATCGCAAGAAGCTTTGTCTGGCTTGCTGAAGGGGCTAAAGCAAGGGGGATCTCTCGGCGGAGTAGTTCTCGGCGGGGAAATGACCACGCCGGGAAGGGGCTAAAGGGTTTATGGCTTAGTTGCGATACTGTAACGACCCGAGAATCCGATTACCGGGAAGGCCCGATAACCCGAGACTCGTACCGCCACCCACGAGCCCGAAGGCTCGGAAGGGTTAAAGGATGGTGTGGAAACTACACAAGCATCACAGATAATTGCAAAAATTAAACAGTTATAATATTAAGCAGGAAATAAATTAATATTTTACATGGTCCACAATAAAGAACAACAATAGCAAGAACAGTCCACGACTAGTACAGTGACAAGAAAGAAAAGTACAGCTACACGGGGCATACCCCGGCTCTGACCTCTGGCACTACCTCTGGGCACCCGCACCACGCTGCGCTCCTGACGCGCTCCCCGAAGGTGGCGTCTCACCTGAAACACGGTGAAAACACGCAGGGAATGAGTCTCGGAACAAGACTCAGTAGGGATCACTCGAACCCTACCTCGTAAAACGAGAAACCACTACTCTAGCGGTAGGAAAGTACCTCGGAAAGGAAAGCCCTGCACTCTACAGAACTAGACCCTACGGCACGCAAACCGACACACGTGCCACGGTACGAGAAGACCGAAATCAACGGTCGAACCGTAAAACCCGAAGGTCGGAAACACACGACTGACAGTCTGACACTCCGTACTCGACAGGAGTACCACCCACTAGAAGCACAGCCGGTAGCGTCCCCTGACGTCTTACACCGCACCGCAGGTGAACCGCCTGACGTGGTAGGTCCTACCCGAGGCGCAAACACCGTACAAGTAACCACAAACAAGTAACTAGCTGGGGTCACGCCCGTCGACGTGGGTCCAACCGCCCCCAACCACGTGTGCACACACAGACCTTGCGTCACTAGGTCTGGTCCTCTGACCGGTTTTCCCCCGTAGCCGGACTCTGGCTACCGACGAGGGGCCTACGGTAACCGGTCCACAAACCGTCTCGAAAGGTGGGTGCCCGTACACCACTCCCAGGTGAGACCAGCACCTCGTACTGGTGGGCTACGACTAGTGGAGGGTCACTGAAGGAGTAGACTCTCGAGTCAACGGAAAACAACGTCCGAACCGACAACGGGTGGGAATCACCCCACGTACTAGCTCCTTCGTACGGCAACCACGGTCGGAAAAGAAACAGACGCACTGCCCACGGTCAAACGCCTGACCGAGGCAAACGGGACTTCCGGACACCACAGACACGGTCACGGAACTCCACGGGGTGCCCGGGACGCACACACGGCCCAAGGGGAACACCCAACAACGAACCAAATCGCGCTAGGGATACCTAGCGCGACAGGGCATGTCGCGCTAGGGTCCCCTAGCGCAACAAGGGTTGTCGCGCTATAGCCCCATAGCGCGACGCGGGCTATCGCACTAGGGAACCCTAGCGCGACAGGGACCATCGCGCTAGGTCCTCCTAGCGCGACAATGATGATCGCGCTAGGACCCCATAGCGCGACACGAACCGCCAAACTGTTCATCTTCTCCGATGAACGCGCTCGGTCGGGGCAGCGCGACACTCAAGAACGCGCTACTGGAGTATAGCGCGTTCTCAGTCCGCGGCCGAAAACGGTAGAAACGCCCAAAAATTCTAACCACGCCCCCATACCTCCATAGGAGAGGGGGAAAACAAAGGGGAAGACCCCTGGGGACCCCTAGCATGATTCTAGGCCCTCAAAACACGAATCCATGCATTGAATCCATAGATCGGGCGAGCTCTCCCCAAATCATGGAAAAACCCAAAAACGCTCAAATGATCCCCTCTCGGCCTCCCCGCGGCCTATAAATCACGGAAAAGAACGGCATGAGGCTAAGGAACGTCACCCTACCTCAATGGAGCGAATGCTCCGCCGAATCGATCACGAATCACGAAGAATGCTCGAAGCTTCACGAACTCCCCACGCTTCCCACGCTCGCCGCACGCCCACGAGATCGCCTCACCGTCGCCCACGCGTCCGCGCCGTCGCCCCGCCGCCGTCCGTAGCCGGAGAGGGGCTCGCCGCGTCCGAATGGGAGAGAGGGAGAGAGAGGAGGGCTCACGGTGGGAAGAAACGGAGGAAGAGGAAGAAGAAAGAGAAAAGGGAAAAAGAAAAGAAAAAGAATTAGGGCTATATAGAAAATCCGAATTTTCGGAAAAATACCGAAAAATAGAAAAATATATTTCTGGAATCCTCGGAACGCACCGATCGCAACGGTACCACTCGTGTAACGACCCGAGAATCCGATTACCGGGAAGGCCCGATAACCCGAGACTCGTACCGCCACCCACGAGTCCGAAGACTCGGAAGGGTTAAAAGGATGGTGTGGAAACTACATAAGCATCACAGATAATTGCAGAAATTAAACAGTTATAATATTAAGCAGGAAATAAATTAACATTTACATGGTCCACAATAAAATAACAACAACATCAACAGTAGTCCACGACTAGTACAGTGACAAGAAAGAAAAGTACAGCTACACGGGGCATACCCCGGCTCTGACCTCTGGCACTACCTCTGGGCACCCGCACCACGCTGCGCTCCTGACGAGCTCCCCGAAGGTGGCGCCTCACCTGAAACACGGTGAAAACACGCAGGGAATGAGTCTCAGAACAAGACTCAGTAGGGATCACTCGAACCCTACCTCAAAACGAGAAACCACTACTCTAGCGGTAGGAAAGCACCTCGGAAAGGAAAGCCCTGTACTCTACAGAACTAGACCCTACGGCACGCAAACCGACACACGTGCCCCGGTACGAGAAGACCGAAACTCAACGGTCGAACCGTCAAAACCCGAAGGTCGGAAACACACGACTGACAGTCTAACACTCCGTACTCGACAGGAGTACCACCCACTAGAAGCACAGCCGGTAGCGTCCCCTGACGTCTTACACCGCACCGCAGGTGAACCGCCTGACGTGGTAGGTCCTACCCGAGGCGCAAACACCGTACAAGTAACCACAAACAAGTGACTAGCTGGGGTCACGCCCGTCGACGTGGGTCCAACCGCCCCCAACCACGTGTGCACACACAGACCACGCGTCCTAGGTCTGGCCCTCTGACCGGTTTTCCCCCGCAGTCGGACTCTGGCTACGACGAGGGGCCTACGGTAACCGGTCCACAAACCGTCTCGAAAGGTGGGTGCCCGTACACCACTCCCAGGTGAGACCAGCACCTCGTACTGGTGGGCTACGACTAGTGGAGGGTCACTGAAGGAGTAGACTCTCGAGTCAACGGAAAACAACGTCCGAAACCGACAACGTGTGGGAATCACCCCACGCACCAGCCCCGTCGCACGGTGACCATGGTCGGAAAAGAAACAGACGCATTGCCCACGGTCAAACGCCTGACCGAGGCGAACGGGACTTCCGGACACCAAAAACACGGTCACGGAACTCCACGGGGTGCCCGGGACGCACACACGGCCCAAGGGGAACACCCAACAACGAACCAAATCGCGCTAGGGCCACCTAGCGCGACAGGGCATGTCGCGCTAGGGTCCCCTAGCGCAACAAGGGTTGTCGCGCTATGGCCCCATAGCGCGACACGGACCATCGCGCTAGGGATACCTAGCGCGACAGGGACCATCGCGCTAGGTCCTCCTAGCGCGACAATGATGATCGCGCTAGGGCCCCATAGCGCGACACGAACCGCCAAACTGTTCATCTTCTCCGATGAACGCGCTCGGTCGGGGCAGCGCGACCTCCAAGAACGCGCTACTGGAGTATAGCGCGTTCTCAGTCCGCGGCCGAAAACGGTAAGAACGCCCAAAAACCCAACCACGCCCCCATACCTCCATAGGAGAGGGGGAAAACAAAGGGGAAGACCCCTGGGGACCCCTAGCATGATTCTAGGCCCTCAAAACATGAATCCATGCATTGAATCCATAGATCGGGTGAGCTCTCCCCAAATCATGGAAAAACCCAAAAACGCTCAAATGATCCCCTCTCGGCCTCCCCGCGGCCTATAAATCACGGAAAAGAACGGCATGAGGCTAAGGAACGTCACCCTACCTCAATGGAGCGAATGCTCCGCCGAATCGATCACGAATCACGAAGAATGCTCGAAGCTTCACGAACTCCCCACGCTTCCCACGCTCGCCGCATGCCCACGAGATCGCCTCACCGTCGCCCACGCGTCCGCGCCGTCGCCCCGCCGCCGTCCGTAGCCGGAGAGGGGCTCGCCACGTCCGAATGGGAGAGAGGGAGAGAGAGGAGGCTCACGGTCGCGAGAGAGAGGGAGGAAGAAGAAAGAGAAAAGGGAAAAAGAAAAGAAAAGGGATTAGGATTTATAGAAAATCCGAATTTTCAGAAAAATACCGAAAAATAGAAAAATACATTTCTGGAATCCTCGGAACGCACCGATCGCAACGGTACCACTTGTGCCCGGGTGAACGGCCCAGTTAACCCGCAACGAGCGTCCGAAGGAAAAGCCGAAACACACGCCGGGAATCGGAAAACACACGCGGAAATGCCGCGGAACGCCTCCGGGCCTCCGAAACGACTCCGGATCGCGCCGATCCGAACACGAAAGATGTCCGAAACGAAATTTCAGACACAACAGAGCTGGACGCTCCGAAAACCAGATCCGGGACCCATGAAGAAGGATCCGAAAGGTCCGGGATATTACAGCCCTCCCCCCTTAAGGAATTTCGTCCTCGAAATTGAGAACAACCAAAGGGGAAAGAAGAGGAAGACTCACTCAAACAGATACGGGAACTGCTGACGCATCTCGTCCTCACGTTCCCACGAAGCCTCACCACCAGAGTGTCGTTGCCACACGACCTTCACCAAGGGAATGACCTTGTTCCGCAGGCGCTGCTCTCGCCTATCCTCCACGCGGATCGGAAACTCTGGGAGAGAAAGATCTGGAGTCACCTCAGGCCAAACAGAAAACTCGAGCACATGAGAGTCATCGGGCATATACTTCCGCAACATCGAGACGTGGAACACGTCATGCACCGACGCCAACTCAGGAGGTAACTGCAACCGGTAAGCAACCTCACCGATGCGTTCCACAATCGCGAAAGGACCAATATAGCGGGGACTCAGCTTCCCACGCCGTCCAAAACGCATCACCCCCTTCATCGGAGAAACTCTCAAGAACACATGATCGCCCACGGCGAACTCGAGGGGTTGCCTCCTACGGTCAGCATAGCTCTTCTGCCGACTCTGGGCCGCCAACATGTTCTGACGAACCAGGTGCACAACGTCCACACATTGCTGCACCAACTCCGGTCCCGTCAAAACACGCTCACCCACCTCAAACCAATCAAGTGGAGTCCGACAAGGACGCCCATACAATGCCTCATAAGGAGCCATGCCGATGCTCGAATGATAGCTGTTGTTATAGGCAAACTCCACCAACGGTAGGTGATGAATCCAACTCCCCTGCCACTCCAGGCAGCAGGATCTCAGCATGTCCTCAAAGTCTGAATGGTCCTCTCAGACTGACCATCTGACTGAGGATGATACGCCGAGCTAAATGCCAACTCCGTGCCAAGAGCTCGCTGGAAACTCCTCCAGAATCCAGAAGTGAAGCGCGGATCCCGATCCGACACGATCGAAATGGGAACCCCATGCAACGGCACGATCCGCTCCACATACAGACGAGCCAACCTGGACACGCTCCAGCTGACCTTGACCGGTAACAACCGCGTCACCTTCGTCAGCCGATCCACCAGTAACCAAATACTGTCCTGCCCACTCGGGGTCCTTGGCAACCCCACCACAAAATCTGTGGTCACATGGTCCCACTTCCAAGCAGGAACATCCAAGGGCTGGAGAGTACCTCCTGGTCGCTGATGCTCCGCCTTCACCTGCTGACAGATCAGGCACCTGGCCACAAATTCGGCGACATCTCTCTTCATGCCAGGCCACCAAAACTGCCTCCGCAAGTTCCGATACATCTTCGTCGCACCCGGGTGCACAGTGTACCTGCTCCCATGAGCCTCGCGTAACACCGCACGACGAACCTGCTCCTCCGCTGGGACGTACAACCTGCCACGAAACCTCGCAGCACCGTCCTCGCCGAGCTCCACATCAGCCATCGCAAGAATCCGGGGCAACTCAGGGTCCGCATGCTGAGCCTCTGTCACCTGACGACGGATAGCAGGAGTGACAGTCAGACTCGCAAGCACTGCCAACCCTCGCTCCTGGGGAATCTTGAGCCTGAAAGATACCTCGGGCACTTGTTCCCAGAGCCTCCACTTCCTCAACATCAAGGTACTGACCGCCACCTTCCGACTCAAGGCATCGGCGACGACATTCATCCTGCCCGGCTGATAAGACAGGGTGAAGTCATAGTCCTTCATGAACTCCATCCAACGCCTCTGTCTGAGGTTCAGATCTCTCTGCGAGAACACATACCTCAAACTCTGATGGTCAGTGAACACCTCGAACTTCTCACCGTACAGATAATGCCTCCAGATCTTCAGCGCGAAGATCACCGCCGCCAACTCAAGATCATGGGTAGGGTAGTTCTCCTCATGGGGCTTTAGCTGCCGAGATGCATAAGCCACCACTCTACCATGCTGCATCAGAACAGCACCCAATCCAACGCCGGAAGCATCTGTACACACCACAAAACCTCCCGATCCAGAAGGCAAAACCAACACCGGAGCCGAGGTGAGCAACCTCTTCAGTTCACTGAAGCTCTGCTCACACTCCTCGGACCAAACGAAAGGCACATCCTTCCGCGTGAGCCTCGTCATCGGGGTCGCAATGCGAGAAAAATCCTGGATAAACCGACGATAATACCCCGCAAGCCCCAAGAAACTCCGATCTCCGTCACCGACCTCGGCCTCGGCCATTGCATCACAGCCTCGACCTTGGCGGGATCCACGGAAATGCCATCACCAGAAATCACGTGCCCCAGAAAGTGCACCTCGCTGAGCCAAAACTCGCACTTGCTGAGCTTCGCATACAACTGGTGATCTCGCAGCGTCTGCAGCACCACACCCAAATGGTACGCATGCTCCTCAGCAGACTGCGAATAAACAAGGATGTCATCCACGAAGATGACCACGAACTGGTCCAAATACGGATGAACACCCTCTGCATCAAGTCCATGAAGGCTGCTGGGGCATTGGTGAGCCCAAACGGCATCACCAAGAACTCATAATGCCCGTACCTCGTACTGAACGCAGTCTTCTCCACATCGGACTCGCGAATTCTCAGCTGATAGTAACCGGACCGCAAATCAATCCGCGAGAACACTCGCGCAGACTGAAGTTGGTCGAACAAATCATCAATCCGCGGCAACGGATACTTGTTCTTAATGGTCACTTCATTCAGCTGCCGATAGTCAATGCACAGCCGCAGACTACCGTCCTTCTTCTTCACAAACAACACGGGCGCACCCCAAGGGGAAAAGCTCGGACGAATATACCCCTTGGCCAGCAGTTCCTGCAACTGCGCCCTCAACTCCCTCAGCTCAGCGGGGGCCATACGGTAGGGAGCCTTCGCCAAAGGTCCCGTACCAGGTACAACCTCGATCACGAAATCGATCTCCCGCTGGGGAGGTAATCCAGGCAACTCCTCAGGAAAAACATCGGGAAACTCGCACACCACCGCAATGTCCTCGACATCCGGCTCCATCCGGTCAGACACAACCACAGACGCGAGAAAACCCTGACAACCTGAATCAAGCAATCGACGGGCTCGAATAGCAGAGATAAGGAATCGAGAAGAGGTGGAACGGATACCTTGGAAATAGAAGGTCCTCTTGCTCGGATGCTGGAAGTAGACCCTCTTCATCCACAATCCACCACCGCTCCATGAGTCTCGAGCCAATCCATGCCTAGAATCACGTCGTAATCCCGAAGCTGCAACGCATACAACCTGCCTGGCATACTCCGCCCATCGATCCACACCGGAACCTGGTCGAAGCAATACGGAGTGACCATAAAGTCACCCGAAGGCAACTCCACTGCCAAATCACAGGACAACTGGGTCACCGGCTCCTCGACGCTCGACGCGAAATCCTCCGAAATAAACGAATGAGACGCGCCAGAATCAAATAAAACCCGAGCCGCACAACCCAAAATCTGAACGGTACCTTCCACGAGCTGCGACGCCACTGCCTCTGCCCTGGTCAAGTGCGTGATCTGGCCACGAGCCCTCTGCCTGCCTCCCACACTAGCTGACCTGGGTAGCGGCGGATACTGTCCCTGCTGCTGCTGCTGCTGGGGAACCTGCTGCTGCGGCGGCCTCTGAGGACAGTCACGCGCCATGTGCCCTGGCTGGTCACACCGAAAACAGATGATCGGCGCCGTGCACTGCCTGCCTGGGTGGGTCCCACCACACCGTGGACAAGGTCCTCGCGATCCACCCACTGATCCCTGACGCTGCAAAGGAATCGGCTGCTGTACACTGCCCGATGAAGCTTGCCCTTGATCCTTGTGCTTCTTCCGAAGACTCTTCTTCAAGAACTTCTTGATCTTCGAGCCAAAAGACGCAGATCCTGTCACTGAAGCTGCCGATGCCGGTACTCCTGAACCACCCGACGCATGTTGGAAGAAACCCTGCTGCTGGGTAGCCGACTGCTGGCTGCGACCTGACAAAGACTGTCCCTGGCTGATCGGTCCTCGAGTCCTCTGCATATCCATCTCCAAGGAAATCGCAACACGAGACGCTGTCTCTAGATCAGTGGCCCCATTCGCGATCAAATGGTGCCTCAGCTCCAACCTCAAGCCCTGCACAAACTGCGTCGTCCTCACCCTCTCATGCTCCATGATATGAGGTGCATACCGACCCAGCTCGACAAATCGGGCCCTATACTGCAACACGGACATGTCACCCTGCACCAGCTCCAGAAACTCCCGCATCCGCTGCGTAGCAACGACGTCTGGACAGTACGTACGCTCGAAAGCACTGACAAAGTCACCCCACTCGACCTGCTCAAGTGGACGAAACTGAAAGGACGTCTTCCACTCGGAAGACCACCACCTCCGAGCCGTACCCTGCAACTGGTTGTAGGCCAACCCCACTCTGTCCTCGGCAGTACTCTTCGCAGAACTGAACACCCGCTCCATCTCATCGAGCCAATCACGAGCCGCATCAGGGTCTGCCTGGCCGCTAAAGTAAGGTGGATGGAACTGCATGAAGTCCCTCACCGCTCGGCCTGGCCCACCCCTAGCTGACGAGCCCTCAGCAGCCTCTCCGCCAAACTGCTGAGACATGAGATGGTACATGCCACGGAAGAAATCCTCGGCCCCCGGAGCCCTCGCAGCATCCGCGGCCTCGGTAGCTCCCGGAACTCTGCTATGCTCCTCCTGGTCCCTCTGGACCCCCTGCTGGATCTCCTGACCTCCAGCCGACTGCCCCTGCTGAGAGCGAGAACTCCTCCTCGGCGCCATCCTCGCTCCTGAAGCACAAGACAGAAAACACGGAAACGGCAATGTCAGAATAAAACACGCGGTGCCCAATGCCAGCGTCACATGTACATCATCGTTGTGGACTAGTGGACCAATACAATTACCTATGATTCTCATGTAATTCCACAACCGCGCTCTGATACCAGCTGTAACGACCCGAGAATCCGATTACCGGGAAGGCCCGATAACCCGAGACTCGTACCGCCACCCACGAGTCCGAAGACTCGGAAGGGTTAAAAGGATGGTGTGGAAACTACATAAGCATCACAGATAATTGCAGAAATTAAACAGTTATAATATTAAGCAGGAAATAAATTAACATTTACATGGTCCACAATAAAATAACAACAACAGCAACAGTAGTCCACGACTAGTACAGTGACAAGAAAGAAAAGTACAGCTACACGGGGCATACCCCGGCTCTGACCTCTGGCACTACCTCTGGGCACCCGCACCACGCTGCGCTCCTGACGCGCTCCCCGAAGGTGGCGCCTCACCTGAAACACGGTGAAAACACGCAGGGAATGAGTCTCAGAACAAGACTCAGTAGGGATCACTCGAACCCTACCTCAAAACGAGAAACCACTACTCTAGCGGTAGGAAAGTACCTCGGAAAGGAAAGCCCTGTACTCTACAGAACTAGACCCTACGGCACGCAAACCGACACACGTGCCACGGTACGAGAAGACCGAAACTCAACGGTCGAACCGTCAAAACCGAAACACACGACTGACAGTCTAACACTCCGTACTCGACAGGAGTACCACCCACTAGAAGCACAGCCGGTAGCGTCCCCTGACGTCTTACACCGCACCGCAGGTGAACCGCCTGACGTGGTAGGTCCTACCCGAGGCGCAAACACCGTACAAGTAACCACAAACAAGTGACTAGCTGGGGTCACGCCCGTCGACGTGGGTCCAACCGCCCCCAACCACGTGTGCACACACAGACCACGCGTCCTAGGTCTGGCCCTCTGACCGGTTTTCCCCCGCAGCCGGACTCTGGCTACGACGAGGGGCCTACGGTAACCGGTCCACAAACCGTCTCGAAAGGTGGGTGCCCGTACACCACTCCCAGGTGAGACCAGCACCTCGTACTGGTGGGCTACGACTAGTGGAGGGTCACTGAAGGAGTAGACTCTCGAGTCAACGGAAAACAACGTCCGAAACCGACAACGTGTGGGAATCACCCCACGCACCAGCCCCGTCGCACGGTGACCATGGTCGGAAAAGAAACAGACGCATTGCCCACGGTCAAACGCCTGACCGAGGCGAACGGGACTTCCGGACACCAAAAACACGGTCACGGAACTCCACGGGGTGCCCGGGACGCACACACGGCCCAAGGGGAACACCCAACAACGAACCAAATCGCGCTAGGGCCACCTAGCGCGACAGGGCATGTCGCGCTAGGGTCCCCTAGCGCAACAAGGGTTGTCGCGCTATGGCCCCATAGCGCGACACGGACCATCGCGCTAGGGATACCTAGCGCGACAGGGACCATCGCGCTAGGTCCTCCTAGCGCGACAATGATGATCGCGCTAGGGCCCCATAGCGCGACACGAACCGCCAAACTGTTCATCTTCTCCGATGAACGCGCTCGGTCGGGGCAGCGCGACCTCCAAGAACGCGCTACTGGAGTATAGCGCGTTCTCAGTCCGCGGCCGAAAACGGTAAGAACGCCCAAAAATCCAACCACGCCCCCATACCTCCATAGGAGAGGGGGAAAACAAAGGGGAAGACCCCTGGGGACCCCTAGCATGATTCTAGGCCCTCAAAACACGAATCCATGCATTGAATCCATAGATCGGGCGAGCTCTCCCCAAATCATGGAAAAACCCAAAAACGCTCAAATGATCCCCTCTCGGCCTCCCCGCGGCCTATAAATCACGGAAAAGAACGGCATGAGGCTAAGGAACGTCACCCTACCTCAATGGAGCGAATGCTCCGCCGAATCGATCACGAATCACGAAGAATGCTCGAAGCTTCACGAACTCCCCACGCTTCCCACGCTCGCCGCACGCCCACGAGATCGCCTCACCGTCGCCCACGCGTCCGCGCCGTCGCCCCGCCGCCGTCCGTAGCCGGAGAGGGGCTCGCCACGTCCGAATGGGAGAGAGGGAGAGAGAGGAGGCTCACGGTCGCGAGAGAGAGGGAGGAAGAAGAAAGAGAAAAGGGAAAAAGAAAAGAAAAGGGATTAGGATTTATAGAAAATCCGAATTTTCGGAAAAATACCGAAAAATAGAAAAATACATTTCTGGAATCCTCGGAACGCACTGATCGCAACGGTACCACTCGTGCCCGGGTGAACGGCCCAGTTAACCCGCAGCGAGCGTCCGAAGGAAAAGCCGAAACACACGCCGGGAATCGGAAAACACACGCGGAAATGCCGCGGAACGCCTCCGGGCCTCCGAAACGACTCCGGATCGCGCCGATCCGAACACGAAAGATGTCCGAAACGAAATTTCGGACACAACAGAGCTGGACGCTCCGAAAATCAGATCCGGGACCCACGAAGAAGGATCCGAAAGGTCCGGGATATTACAGCTCGTGCCTGGGGGAACCGCCCGGTTCGCCTGCAGCGAGCTTCGAAGGAAAAGCCGAAACACACGCCGGGAATCGGAAAACACACGCGGAAAAGCCGCGGAAAAGCCGCGGAATGCCTCCGGGCCTCCGAAACGACTCCGGATCGCGCCGATCCGAACACGAAAGATGTCCGAAACGAAATTTCGGACACAACAGAGCTGGACGCTCCGAAAACCAGATCCGGGACCCACGAAGAAGGATCCGAAAGGTCCGGGATATTACAGATACCCTGCTCAGGAGATTTCTGGGATTTCTGGCTCGGATTGAGGCAAGATCTGGGCTGCAGGAGGGGATTACATGGGGGTTAGCATCAGTCGAAGGGCAGATCATCGATTATTGAATCCTCGTGGGACGTATGGCATTTCCTCTACTCACCTGCTGCTCAGACGGTCAAGAGATTGATGTCTCTAACCCTGAACGAGATGGGAGCTCGACAGACATCTATAATATCCGGGAAAATCATGATCCGAGGGGAAGGAAGAGGGGGGACAGAGCCCAATAACCCATTGAATGAGGGTTGAGGTTCCGTCTTCATCCTTCACCAGAGAACAGGCTAGGGAGGGGGCGGTCGAAACATGAATCGGAAAGCTGTAACATCTGGGCAAACCGATATTCAGAAGAACAACCGATGCAAGAAGGGGAGAAAGACAGCAGACATTCCAATCGATCGAATGCTCAAACGAGCCATGTTGATCCTTCATTTCATTGCATCATCCCAAACCTATACAGATCGTAGAAGGTAAATGAAAGACAGAGGTATGGAAATCGAGACCGGAATCCTCCGACTACATTGATACATCGAGAAAGCCTCGCCAGATTACATCAGAAGAAAAGAAAACAAAGAAAGGAAAGCATGGGGGAGGGCGGAGCATTGACTCCTCTCCCTCCCCGGCTACCCACCTGAATCTCCCTTTCTTCTTCCTCTCTCAGCTTCTTCTTTTTTTCCCTCTCGGTCTCTCTTCTGGCTTTTTTCTATCTGGTTTTCGTTTCTACTGTTCTTCCTCCCTTTTCCGTCTCTGTCTCCGTCTTCGAAGGGAAGGGGCTTTATAGCCGTCCCTTTTTTGCCTTCCCGGCAGGCACCTCACGGTGCGCCTCAGCTGAGGGCTTCCCGGCGCGCAGGCTCCAGCCTCTTGGTGCAACCATTGGGCTTTGACAAGGTGGCTCCCGACGCCAATATTACAGGCCCATTTAGGTCTCTTTGACCATGCCTTTCATAGGCCCCTCACGTACATCGGTACCCAAGAGGGTCCCCCGTTGGTAATATATTTTGTATTGAGATCGTTAGTAGGGTTTTCATCAGTCCGCAGACAGGGGTTTCATCAGTATTGCCATCTGAATGATGACAAAACCGGGCATCATTTTATCGATATCGGCACCTGAATGGTGACGAGATCGGACATCAGCTTTAGTATGGGAAGACTTCAGCCGGGTGTATAATCTGTGGAGATGATTCTTCTTGTGTTCTGACTTTGCAAAAGCCTTTACAATCTTCATCTGCCGGTACCGGCTTCATCTTTATCTTACATCACATCTGTTAATAAGCCGACATCTGACTTACCATGACATGTCATCTGTGGATTCTTGGATGAGGCAGCAACACAGTTCCTATTAAAGTGTGCTAGGAAGTCTCATTAGTCAAGCGACTACTGCTTTGTTAGTGCTGCCCTCTGAGTGACATCGGCACCGGACATCAGCTCGGCCGACAAAGGCTTCAGCCGGGTAAGTGGTTGACGAGCTTCATCAGTCTTTCACTGTGGGTATGATCTGCTTCCACCCTTGTTCATTTTCAAGGTGTCAACAGTTGTGCAATCACAAAGAAGACTCAGAGAAGAAGATGTGGGGCATAAAGCCAAAGGAAGAAAAGAGCCCAAGTCTTAAGGCCAAAGTGGAAAGTTCATGTGATGACACAGATTCCACTTTTAGTGATGAAGGTGAAGAAATGGCCATATTGTCCAAACATTTTCAGCGGATACTTAAGGACAAAAGAAAAGGGTCTTCTTCAAAAAGAAATAATCTCAAAAGACTCAAATGTTACAACTATGGAAGGACTAGGCATGTTAAAGCTATGTGCCGAGTCAATGCCAAGAAAGGGAACAAGACGAAAGAACCAAGAAACCAGCTAAGCTCTTGAGCATAACAAAGAAGAAATCAAAAGCCAAGGCCATGGCTATTGCATGGAATGACAAAGATGGGTTAGAAAAATCAGAAAGCTCCAGCTCAAAAATAGAAGAGTAGCAAGAATAGGTCTCATGGCTAACCATGATGACAACGATGTAAATTCTAACTACTACTCTTCTTAGCATGATGCATTTAGTGATGATGGCGAGGGGCTACCTTATGATGAGCTATTGTCAACCTTTCATGAGTTGTTTGCAAATTCTAAGGCCAAATATAAGCTCCTAAAGTCTCTGCAAGAAAATAAAAAAAATAGATTTCTAAAAATTTTGTTTTAGAAAATTAGATTTCAAAACTTACTTCAGAAAGACCTTGGGAAGCTTGCTACCTCATAACGGTCATTAGACCTATTGCTTTCAGTTTCAAGAAAATCTGCGACTAAGTAAGGTCTAGAGTAAACCCCTGAGATGAATCAAAAGATAAGACGTAGGCATGCACCCATCAAATTTGTTAAACCCACTGCATGCATACATTGTAGAAAACATCGACATGCATCTTATGCATGCATACATAACAAGCTGCATAGTGCATTTGTTAGACCTACACAGAGACAGGTACCGCAGCCTATAGACTACAACAAAACAAGTATGTACCCAGGTATGCATGATCGAGTGAACAACAAAGCATTAAGGTCAGATCCTAACCCTAAATCTAAGAGAAATGTAAATTCTATGCATATGCATGCTAAGGACATTAAGAAACCCAAACTAATTAAAGTCACTTGGGTTCTTAAATCTCTCCTCTGATTTTTTTGCAGGAGTGTCTGAGCACCATAAACTCCAAATGGTATCTAGACAATAAGTGTTCGAGACATATGACATAGAATGAGTCCCTGTTCAACTACTTGCAGAAGGGTAAAGGAGGAAGTGTCACCTTTGGAGATAGTTCCAAAAGCAGAATTATCAAAAGATGATTAATTGAAGATAACGTTGCCACTCATATAGAAGAAGCAATGCAGGTGAAAGGTCTTAGATTTAACCTCATCAGCATTAACATCATCAACATTAGTCAACTATGCACAGCGGACATGAAGTATCATTCACTAAGAAGGTATGCAGAATCAAGGATGCAAAAACTAAGTATGTCAATTTCTATGCACTACGAGAAGGGAACATGTATGTTTTGCGGCTGGATGAAGTCAGAAGTGCAAATATCTGTTTGGTAACTAAGACCAATCTAGATATCAAGCTGTGGCACAGAAGAATTGGTCACGCAAGTTACTCGGTCCTATAGAAACTAACCAAAGTAGATCGAGTAGATGGATTGCCAGCACTAGACTTCACTCAATTAGACAAGTGCGAAGCATGCGTAAAAGGTAAACAAACCAAAGCTTCATTCAAAGTAAAGGACACTATAACTACAACATCACCTTTGGAACTACTGCATATAATTTTTTTTGGGCCAATAAGAACTTCAAACTTGAGTGGAAAGGTATATAGATACGTCGTTGTAGATGACTACTCTAGATTCACTTGGACATTCTGTTTGGCTCACAAAAATGAAGCTTTTGATGAGTTTGTGAGATTTTACAGGCATATTTAAAGAGATGGCAAGCATAAGATATTGAATCTCAGAAGTGATCATGGCAGCGAGTCTGAAAATGAAAGTTCTAGAAAATTCTGTGAAGAAAGCGGAATTGCGCGCAACTTATTCTCAACAAGAACCCCTTCAGTAGAATGGTGTAACTAAAATAAAGAATATGACCTTAGTGGATATGACAAGAACGATGATAAATGAGACAAATCTCCTCAAGTATTTTTGGACAGAAGCAATAAACATTGCATGCTACACCATCAATCGTGCCATGATCAAACCCATATTGAAGAAAACTCCTTACGAGCTCTACAAAGGAAGAAAGCCCAAATTTAGTCATTTTAAGCCATTTCGATGTGCATGTATGATCCACAATAATGGTAAGATGACATTGATAAGTTTGATGCAAAAGCTGATGAAGGCATATTCTTGGGTTATGCCTCAAATCAACAGGATTATAGAATTTTTAACAAGAAAATTTTAATTGTAGAAATCTCTGCTAATGTTACATTCTACGAGACATATGTTGCTAACTGAGAGCAAGAGAACCCTCCTTCAGATCATGATGTAGGTGGTCAAATTGATAAAGAAAAGAATGTATACTTGGACAAGCAAAAAGCGGATCCAACATACGGAGCACAGGAAGCTGGCCAGCCACCCATTGAAAATTTAAGGCAAGAGGATCAACTCGATGCTGAGTTATCAAGAGAATGGAGATATGCTAGTAGCCATCCCCCTCGGAATATCATATGTGATCCTTCTACCCAGTAAGTACTCGAAACCAACTGCAATATCTTAATCATGTAGCATTCATCTCTGAGGTGAAACCTAAAAGAGTGAAAACTGCCATTTCATAATGAATCTTGGGTTATGACCATGCAGGAGGAATTAAATTAATTTGAACATAATGAAGTTTGGTTCTTAGTTCCTAGATCATCAGACCACCCTATTGTAGGAACCGAATGGGTATTTAGGAATAAGGCACATGAAACAGGAGTAGTAGTAAGAAACAAGGTTAAATTATTTACTCAAGGCTATTCCCAAGAAGTGGGAAAGACTGAGGAGGTATTTGCTCTTGTGATAAGATTAGAAGACATTAGGCTCCTACTTGCAATTTGCAGTCTCTCATTCCATCAAACTGTATCAGATGAATGTGAAGAGTGCTTTCCTTAATGGACATATTAAGGGAGAGGTCCATGTAGAGCAGCCTCCTGGGTTTGAAGACCCTAAGGCTCATGACCATGTTTATAAACTTTCTAAAGCTCCGTATGGACTTAAACAAGCTTTAAGACCCTAGTATGAATGATTGGGTTAGTTTTACTTGACCACGGCTTCATAAGAGGACATGTAGATACAACCATGTTCATGTTAACTAGGAAAGATGACATGCTAATTGCACATATTTATGTAGATGATACCATTTTTGGTACCACTAACTCCTCCATGTGCAAGGAATTTGAAAAACTAATGAGCGCATTTGAAATGAGCATGATGACGGAGCTCAACTTCTTCCTCAGGCTATAAATCAAGCAAAGTAATGAGGACATCTTCATCAATCAGTCAAAGAATACCAAGGAAATGCCAAAGAAGTTCATGTTGGCTGAGAGTAAAGTTGCATCTACGCCTATGTAGCCATCAACAAAAGTGGATGCAGATGAGTTAGATAAAAAGGTGTGTGAAAAGCTCTACAGAGGTATGATCAGATCTCTTCTTTACCTTATAGGTAGTCAGCCTGATGTAGTGTTTAGTGTACGGATGTGTGTCAGATATCAAGCATATCCTAAGGAATCTCACTTAACTGTTATAAAACGAATGTTTAAATATTTAAGTGGAACTATAGAGCTTGGTTTGTGGTATCCATGTGGAATGAGTTCAACATAATTGGATACTCAAATGCAGATTATGTAGGGTGTAAATTTAATCGAAAAGTACTAGTGGAATATGTCAATTCCTTAGGGGTGTCTAATATCGTGGTCCCGAAGGAAACAAAATTTCACGGAATTATTAAATGATGAGGCAGAATACATAGCGGTTCATAGTTGTTGTGTCCAAATACTTTGGATTAAATACCAACTGCATGATTATAGATTTGAGTTCAATAGGATCTTAATGCATTGTGATAACACTAGTGTTATAAATCTGACCAAGAACCCTATCCAACATTCTATAACCAAACATATAGAAGTAAAGTATCATTTTATAAGAGATTAAGTAACTAAGGGAGACAGATCTTAGGTTCATAAATACATACTATCAATTGATAGATATCTTTACCAAACCCTTGGTTGAGGATAGGTTCTCCACCATTAGACGAGAGTTAGGCATGTGCAAGAATTGATCTCATTCTTCAAATTGATATCATAAACTCCTACTATGTCGTGCTAATGTAGTAATTCTCTCAAAATATGATTTATTACTTATTCTATGATTAAATGACTTGGATGCCTGCGATAAGAGTATTAATACGGTCAAACTTCAACATAGGAAATACTAAAGTCTAAAGACATCTGTTCACTACGAAATGAAACTTCCGTGCTGAAGCGGACAACCCTCAGACGTCAGTTATCTGAAAGAACAGTTAAAATGCACCAATAGACAATGGTCACCATTGGCACATGTTTCTGCTAAATCGAAGAATGTGAAATGACATACACATCATGGTTTGTCTATTTAGACGTTTCGTATCGTATCTGAAAAAATTCGATACGTTGTGGATCACCTTTAAGATCGGTCGAGTCGACCGATTCACAATGAGAGAGAGGGAGGGAATGAGAGAGAAAGAGGAGATGATACACGTCCGAGTTAATTGTAACTCGGGCGTATCATTCCAGATTATAGAAGATCTGATCTGATATGGATCACCGAGTCATCCAACTTTGGTCCAAACTATTAAAATACACTTCTGAAAAATGAGAAGGCATATTCAAACACCGCCTCTCCCAAGTATATTTCTCCCCTTCTTCCTCCCGTTCGCAACCCCTGGAGTAATTCCCATCTCTTCTCATCCCTCCAGTTCACGAATCAGAAGAGAAAATTTAATCTTTCTCTTCCTGAACACCTTCTCTTCTCTCACTACATTCTTCGTGCTTCCAGAGACAAGGATTGTGAGATATGGCCGCCGCAACTGGACGAGGAAACCTAGGGTTTGTGTCTGAGGAAGCAAGATGAAGTATGGGAACAAGAAGCTTGTACCAGGAAAGAAAGAAGAGGACTTGCAGCAGCAAGCTTAGATGTGGAAGAAAATCTAATCACTGTTGGCTGCCTTCTGGTATGCTCATCAAAATTTATCTACCTTAATCTTGTTCGTTAGTGTTAGAGTGTGGAGTCAGAACTCTTCATCGTGCGCCTCTGCACGGGATCACACTCTGCCTCAAGAGCGCATCCAATGCTTCAGGGGAGCATTCTCAGCGTCATGGGAGCATGGGGAGCACATGCTGTCTCTGGGGAGCAATCGCTACTCCAGGGGAGCATCCTCAATGTCAGGGGAGCATTCTCAACGTCAGGGGAGCATGCACTATGGGCTCAAGTGTCGACATTTGTCTCCTTGGAACATGTCGACCTGCATGAAGAAGTGTCGACACTTCTGTCTTGGAAATGCATTGACCTGACTTGGTGGGGGAGCATTTGCACCTTCTGGAGCGCATACTCGGTCTCAGGAGAGCATCCTGTGTGACAGGCGAGCATGCACGTCTAATGTACCCCGGAAGAGGATTTCTGTTTATCAAGGGTATTATTATCTTTAATGTCCTGACTAATGACGCCCTAATCTCCTAGTATAAAAGGGTGGGCTCTCTCATTGTATTAAAAAAAACTCTGGTTGGTGGCTTTCTTAGTGGAATCTTGTTGCGGCCGTGGACGTAGGAAGGCATCTTGCCTCCGAACCACGTAAAAATCCATGTGTGTTCTTGTGTGATTCTTCTTCTTCTATTCTTTCCTTATTTCTTTGTTCTGATCTCATGCATGGATTGTGAGAATCATAGTCGCCGTTTGGTTTGTTTCACCCTCCCAACAACTGGTATCAGAGCCTTGTTCTGGTTCGAGGGAGTAGTGGGAGTAATGGCGGCGGATGAAGGAAAGGTGAGGATCGACAAGTTCGATGGGAAGGACTTCGGTTTCTGGAAGATGCAGATCGAAGACTACTTGTATCAGAAGAAGCTGCATGAGCTACTTCCTGGAACGATGCCGGCAGGGATGAAGAAAGAAGATTGGGATCTACTAGACAGACAAGCACTCGGAGTTATTCGTTTGACGTTGGCCAGAAACGTCACCTTCAACATCGTCAACGAGAAGACCACGGCAGGATTGATGAAGGCACTATCAAATATGTATGAAAAGCCCTCGGCTTCAAACAAGGTATATTTGATGCATCGGTTATTTAATCTGAAGATGGCCGAAGGTGCTTCTGTTACAGATCACATCAATTAATTCAATGTGATTACAACTCAGTTGAGTTCTGTAGAAATAAATTTTGATGATGAGATTAGAGCCTTGATTCTTTTATCCTCCTTACCTGAAAGTTGGGGTGCAACTGTGACGGCTGTAAGTAGCTCTTCCGGTTCAAGTAAATTGAAGCTCAATGAGGTTCGAGACTTGATTCTAAGCGAAGATATTCGCAGAAGGGAATCAGGTGAAGTCTCAGGTTCTGCCTTGAATATAGAGAGCAGGGGAAGAACAAAACAGCGGGGTCAAAATAGGAGCAGATCTAGGTCCAAGAAGAAAGGTTAATCAAAGTTTGGTGGTGATGGGTGCTGGAATTATGGTAAAAAGGGGCACTTAAAGAAAGATTGCAAGGCTCCAAAGAAGAAAAACCATAATGAAGAGTCCGCCAATGCAACTGCAGCAGAGCAAGTTCAAGATGCTTTAGTTCTTTGTTTTGACACTCCTTTAGAGTAATGGATTCTTGACTCAGGTGCGTCGTTTCACTCTACCTCACATAAAGAAAGTATGCAAAATTATGTTGCTGAAAACTTTGGGAATGTTTATCTGGCTGATGATGAGCCTTTAGATATTGTGGGGAAGGGTGATGTCAATGTAAGGACCACAAATGGCACTTTGTGGAAGTTAAAGAATGTAAGGCATATACCTGGCTTGAAGAGGAACTTGATATCTGTTGGACAGCTTGATGTGGACGCACTTTTCGTTCCACTATTGTGTGCATCATCTCTTCGGGAATGGTTGATTCGTCTATTAAGTGCGTGGGCGTGCCAGTCACAAGGTGACAATTTATTCGGGCTCCGAAGAGCCCACGGTGCGCTCGATCTGACTCGGTCAGACGATTGTGTGGTTCGTGTCGGGACCAAAACCCGCCGCGCCATAAAGGTCACGGCGTCATTTATATCCCCCATACGAGGGAACACCATTGATTAATCGCCGGGATTCAGGGCCTCATGGCCAAGAAATCAATTGCATGGAAGGTCTATTACGAGGTATTGAAATCCTCGCGCGAGGGCGAGAAGAAGACCCTTCGCGGTCATGTCAGTCGTGTACTGACCATTTAATGTTCGGACGAATGTCCGGCTCGAGAAGATCGCGGTTGTCGCGGGAAAACCGGAACGCATGTATGCCGAGGTACGACAAATCTATTGTTCGGAAGAGCGGAGAACGTTCGGCTAAACCTCGGTCAGAGCGGTCAGAAACCAGTAAATCTGTTGGCCCGGTGCAAGAGCAAGCTGCGATCATACTGCGGTGGGCCCCCCCGCGGTCGAAACAAGACTTGCATGAGCGTCATTAATATTTCTGGTGCCAAGGGGCAACGAGGGAATATCCCTTGAATTGGCTGAAAAGCCCTGTGTCTAGGGAAGCGGATGTTCGAAACGTGTCGGTCATTCGGGAGACCGTTTAATATTCGGACGGGAGTCTGGCTTGAGAATATTGTAATCGTCGCGGGAGGACATGGGACATATGCATGCCGGGATACGGCAAGTTTATGATTCTGAGACACCGAAAATATTCGGTCAAATCTCGGTTAGTGTAGCAGGAAACCGGTAAATCTATTGGCCCGGTGCGAGATCGAGTCAAGACCATACCGGGGGCGCCTCCCGTGGTCCGAACGAGGCTTGCGCGGGCATCATTAATATTTCCGGTGCCGGAGGGTAACGGGGGAGAGTCCCAGGACTAGACTCCAAAATCGAAAACGTGTTCGAAGGGAGCGGGCTGTAGACCGAGGATATGAGCCGAACGGCGACCACAATTGGGACGGACCCGAGGTCTAAGCGTGGCCCACGGAGGTCTTATTGATATTCCAATGGAAGGGGTCCAGGGGTGGAGAGGACCGTCTTGTTCTATTCCGATTTTGTCGGTCACTCACGGACCTTTTCACGTTCGGGCAAGGGCCCATGTTGAAAGTACGATGTGGATGGAAACGACCCCGTACAAATGTATGCAGAGTTTACGGTGGTTTCAATGAAAGAACGGGAACGAATCCCATTAGAATGAATCCGATTTAACGGGCTATCGGCCCGGAGCAATGCCGGCTCACGACCATGTCGGGGAGGGAGCCGTCGGCCATATTGGTTGCTCACGGGTCTTTTCATGTTCAGACACAGGTCCGTAATAGAAACGCGGCGAAAACCGAGGTGAACCCGTTCAAATGTCTGCCGAGCGTGCGGCAATTTTAGTAGTGGCTCGGAAGGGATCCGGCCTGAGAAACGAGTCCGGCTTGAGAATATCAGCCCGAGGCGAGGTCGGGCCATGGCCATTTCGGGATGATTCCCAAGACTCAGGCCCAACCTGGAAGGGCGACATTGTTGTTCCTTCAGCACCGGGTCACGAGAGAGACGGGGCTGCAAAGTGGATTTTACCATTTTTTTATCTGGGTTTTAAATTATATATATATATATATATATATATATATTTATTACTTATTTCCCTCTCATGTATTTATTCTGGATGATTTATCCGTTTTGTTTATTATTATTACTATTATATTTTCTCTCCTCTTTTTTGTTTATTATTATTTTTACATTTTTTGTTTATTTCATATATGTATTTAGATTTATTTATTCATCATAGTTTTTATTAATTTTATTACTATTATTATTATTATTATTATACATATTCTTCTGGAGAGAGAGTGGGCCGCTGGAGGGCCAAACGGGGGCTGAAGGAGTGGGCCGTTGGAGGGCCAAACGGGGGCTGAAGGAGCCTACCGCTGAAGGTGGAAGGGTGCACCGCTGAGGGGGCTGAGGGAGTGCGCCGCTGAAGGTTCGCGGGAGGTATACCGGGGAAGGGCTTGGCCAAGGGTACCGGCGAGGGGAAGGTGTGGTGGCTATGGGAGGCGTACCGATGAAGGAGCCTTAGGTGTGCCGGCAAAGGGCCTGACCGAGCGTGCCGGCAAAGGGTTGAACAGGGGAGAGCGTGCTGTCAAAGGAGCTTGAGGGCGTACCGCCGAAGGGTTGGGGCAGGCGTGTCGCTGAGCGCAGGGGGAGCGTGTCAGCGAAAGGCCAAACGAGGCGTGCCAGGGGAAGCTGGGCTGGGGCGTGCCGGCAAAGGGCGCTGTAGGGTGTACCGGCGAAGGGCGTGTGTCTGCACATTGGCCGGTCGCTGCGACATAAAGTCCGTACATTCATCAGCCCAAAGTCTATACGTTGTCTATTCAACCAGCACACAAAGTCTATACGTTCTTCAGCTCAAAGTATGTACATCGGCTGCATTCATCAGCTCAAAGTCTATGCGTTGGCTACATTCATCAGCTCGAAGTCTATGCGTTGGCCAGCTTAAAGTCTGTACATTGGCCAGCTCAAAGTCGGTACATTGGCTGGGTTCATCAGCTCAAAGTCTACACATTGACCAGCCCAAAGTCTGTACATTGGCCAGCCCAAAGTCTGTACGTTGGCCAGCTCAAAGTCTATACATCGCAGTTCAAAGTCTGTACATTGCAGCTCAAAGTCCGTGCATTGGCCAGCCCAAAGTCTGTACGTTGGCCCGCTCAAAGTCTATACGTTGCAGTTCAAAGTCTATACATTGGAGCTCAAAGTGAGTCTATACATTGCAGTTCAAAGTCTATACATTGGAGCTCAAAGTCTATACATTGGAGCTCAAAGTCCATACATTGGCCAGCCCAAAGTCTGTACGTTGGCCAGCTCCAAGTCTGCACATTGCAGTTCAAAGTCTATACATTGGAGCTCAAAGTCCACACATTGGCCAGCCCAAAGTCTGTACATTGTCTATTGGAGTCTATACATTGGCCGGCTCAAAGTCTGTACATTGGCCATTAAAGTCTATACATTGGCCGGCTCAAAGTCTATACATTGTCCATTAAAGTCTATACATTGGCCGGCCCAAAGTATGTCGACCCAAAGTATGTACATTGTCCAGCTTAAAGTCTATACATTGCAGTTCAAAGTCTATACATTGGAGCTCAAAGTCCATACATTGGCCAGCCCAAAGTCTGTACGTTGGCCAGCTCCAAGTCTGTACATTGGCCAACTCAAAGTCTATACATTGTTCCTTAAAGTCTATACATTGCCCCTTGGCTGCAGTTCAAAGTCTGTACATTGGCCAGCCCAAAGTCTGTACATTGGCCAACTCAAAGTCTATACATTGTTCATTGGCTGCAGCTCAAAGTCTAAACATTGCAGCTCAAAGTCTATACATTGTCCCTTAAAGTCTGTACATTGGGTTCCACTTCGGAGAGTGAGAAGAGTGTGCCGCTGAAGGGCTGAGAAGGTGTGTCGTTGAAGGGTTGATAGGGTGTGCCGCTGGAGGGCTGATAGGGTGTACCGGCGAAGGCTGGAACGGACGTGCCGATGAAGGTCCACTCCTCTGTTACTTATTTTTAAGGCTTTTCTTTTCTTCTTCTCTTTGATTTTTGTGTGGTTTTATACAAATCTTTTCTCCTTCTTCTTGCAGTCTGTTGTTGCTCTATTTATTTGTTGCTTTTATTGTCTTTTGGTATATGTTTGTTATCCCATTTGTTTGTTGCATCCTTTTGCCTTTTAACGTCCTGTTATTTTCTAACGAAAATTCGGCAGCATCTCCCCTTGACCCGAGCGTAAGAGAGATAAAGGGAACGCGCCCACATGGAGTGGCGGAACCCGACAACTGGAGGTGGGCGCCCGAGGGCGGCAACACCTTAATAAAACCTCGGAAAACACAGGGAAAACAACGAGTCGAAGACCTCTAAGACTGGACAGGGTGTACTGGAGAAGGGGGGGCAGGCACAGATGAAGGCACTGGGCTTTACAGGAGGAGGTTCGCGACCTCAAACCATTCAAGCTGATGGCACATCCGGAGGAAACCGTCGGCATGAGGGATGAACACAAACACCAGAAAGTGAAAGGAAAGACGATCAAACGCACTGTGGCTCACAACCAACGAGACAAAGAGACAACCCACTGAGGGGGGCGATCTTCATTCATGGGGGAGCAAAGGGTCTTAGCCGTCCGCATGCATTACAAAACACGCCCGAGCTAAAGCTACGGGCAAGAAAGAAAACCAAAGAACAAAAGAACGGAGAAGGAGAAAACAAAGAACAAAAGAAGAGGAGGTGTTGGGGATCGAGGCAGGGACGACCGTCCACTGCTCTTTCCCCCACCTTCCCCTGCTACATCAAGCCCTCTCCCTCTCTTACTCTCTTCTCTCTGCCTGGTGGTTGTCGGAAGACTCCATGCCGGAGCCCTCTCCCTTCTCTTCTCTCTTCTCCTTCTTCTCGTAGGTGGCTTTGTGTCTCTTCGTTCCTTCTCCCTGTGTGCCTCTTCCTCTGTGTATGGGCCTCTTCTTTTTTTTGCCGGAATGGGAGTGGTTTTATACTCCCAGCCGCGGGAGCCTTCGAGCACGGCAGTCGGAGGCGGGAAGCAGCTTCATCATGATGACGTTTGACCTTTCCCGTCCTGGCTGTCAGGGGAGTAGCCTGCGTGGCCCAACCATTGGTTGACACCTCGGATAGCTCACTGCGCGCCAAGGATATGTAGGGCATGGGCTTCACGTCGTTTGGCCGTTGAAAAACCTTCACGCTGTACCGCTGGCGGGCTGAAGAAGCGTGTCGCTGTAAGACACTATAAGCGTGCCGCTGAAGAGGGCAAAAGGCGTGCCGCTGAAGGCCCAGAGAAGTGTGCCGTTAAAGGGCACAAACAGCGTGCCGTGGGGGGCCCTTCATAGTGTGCCGCTGGGGGCCCTTCACAGTGTGCCGCTGGGGGCATAAAAAGTGTGTCGTGGAAGGCTTGAAGTAGTGTGCCGTGGAAGGCTCGAAATAGTGTGCCGTGGAAGGCTTGAAATAGTGTGCCGTGGAAGGCTCGAAATAGTGTGCCGTTGAAGGCCCGAAATAGTGTGCCGTTGAAGGCACATGGGGCTTGCCGTTGAAGGCTTGCAGGGCGTGCCGCTGAAGGCCATTGGGGTGTGCCGCTGAAGGGCGTTGGGGGTGTGCCGCTGAAGGCCAAGGGCGTGCCGCTGAGAGGGGCCAGTGGCGTGCTGCTGAAGGGCCTTGGGTGTGCCGTTGAATGGCTAAATGGACAGTTTTGAGCCCGTTGTAAGCACGAGTTGTGGCCCGTTTAATTTTCTTCGAGGCCCATGGATTGTGGGGATCTTGGTGGTTGATTTCTCTTCACTGTCGTGACTCTGGAGACGGCTTCACGGCAGTGTGCATATTTGGGGAGTCTGGGTGACTAGTCTCTCCGGGGTTTCTTCACTCGGTGCCGTTGTTGATGCTGGGCCGAGCAGGATATCTGTGCGTGCAATTTTTGGTGTCCACACTTGATGATGAAGGTTATGTAACAACCTTTGTGGGTGGATCTTGGAAGATCACCAAAGGTGCTATGATTATAGCACGAGGCAACAAGATGTGTACTCTCTACATGACTAGCAACAACAAAGATATAGTGGCAGTGGCAAATTCAGGAGTTGACTCCAATATATGGCACTAAAGGCTTGGTCACATGAGTGAGAAAGGGATGAAGGTACTGCTGTCAAAAGGAAAATTGTCTGGCTTGAAATCTGTGGAAGTTGGTCTTTGTGAAGACTGCATTTTTAGGAAGCAAAAGAATGTTACATTCTCAAAGACAGTTAGAACTTTGAAGACACAGAAGTTAGAGCTTGTACATACAGATGTATGGGGTCCTTCACCAGTACCATCTCTTGGAGGCTCACTCTACTATGTCACTTTCATTGATGACTATACTCGCAAGGTATGGGTTTATTTTTTGAAAAGAAAATATGATATATTTGTTACTTTGAAAAATTGGAAGACCCTTGTAGAGAATGAAACATGTTTGAAGGTGAAGTGTCTGAGATCAGACAATGGTGGAGAGTATGACAGCAAACAATTCAAGTACTTTTGTGCAGCTAGTGATATTAGAATGGAAAGAACTGTTCCAAGAACATCACAACAGAATGGAGTTGCCGAGCGCATGAATAGAACCTTGAATGAACGGGCTAGGAGTATGAGGATACATGCTGGACTGTCTAAAACATTTTGGGCAGATGCAATTAACATAGCAACTTTTTTGATAAACCGAGGACCATCTGTCCCTTTGGATGGTGAAATTCCAGAGGAGGCCTGGACAGGGAAAGAGATAAATCTTTCACACTTGAGAGTCTTTGGCTGTGTTTCATATGTGCATGTAGATTTTAATGACAGGGATAAGCTAGATGATAAGTCTATAAAGTGCTTTTTCATTGGATATGGTTCTGATGAGTTTGGATATCGATTTTGGGACGATGAAAATCGAAAAATTCTCAGAAGGAAAAATGTTATATTCAATGAAAATGTCTTGTACAAAGACAGGGCTGTTGTAGAATCTGACAGTGCAGGGAAACAAAATGAGAATGGTGGACATGTTGAGCTAGAAGAAATTTCACAAGATGATGTGAATGATAAGATACATGATGTATCTGAAACAGAAGCACAACCTTGTACACCAGTACAACTGAGAAGATCTGCAAGAATACCTAGGCCTACACAAAGGTATTCTCCATCTTTGCATTACCTACTGTTGACTGACGAAGGTGAACCCGAGTGTTATGATGAAGCAATGCAGGTTACAGATTTTGTTAAGTGGGAGTTAGCCATGAAAGATGAGATGAACTCATTGCAAAAGAACTAGACTTGGGAGCTAACTAAACTCCCTAAGAATAAGAAGGCATTGCACAACAAGTGGGTTTACAGAGTCAAAGATGAACCTGATGGCAGTAAGAGGTACACAGCAAGGTTGGTAGTGAAGGGCTTCCAACAGAAGGAAGGTATAGACTACACTGAGATCTTTTCTCCAGTTGTGAAACTAACCACTATTAGATTGGTGTTGAGCATTGTTGCTGCTTAGAACTTACATTTAGAGCAACTAGATGTGAAGACAGCCTTTCTCCATAGTGACTTGGAGGAAGACATCTACATGTTGCAACCAGAAGGGTTTTCAGTCCTAAGCAAAGAAAACATTGTGTTCAAGCTTAAGAAAAGCTTGTATGGTCTGAAACAAGCCCCCAGACAGTGGTACAAGAAGTTTGATGGATTCATATGTAACAATGATTTCATTAAATGCAATATGGACCATTGTTGTTATCTTAAGAAGTTTGATAATTGTTATATCATATTGTTGTTGTACGTGGATGATATGCTTATTGCAGGATCAAGTATGACAGAGATTAACAATGTGAAAATACAATTATCAAAGGAATTTGCTATGAAGGACTTGGGAGCAGCAAAACAGATTCTTGGGATGAGAATTGTGAGAGATAGAACAGCTGGCACTGTGAAGCTATCTCAAGAAGGTTACATCCAGAAGGTGTTGGGCAGATTCAACATGCAGGATGCAAAACCAGTTAGCACTCCTTTAGCAAGTCACTTCAAGCTGACTAAAGAGCAGTCACCAAAGTCTGCTGAAGAGTGTGAGCCCATGAAGAAAATTCCTTATGCATCAGCTGTAGGAAGTCTGATGTATGCCATGATTTGTACCAGGCCGGATATAGCACATGCAGTGGGAGTTGTGTGCAGACATATGGCAGATCCGGGCAAGCAACACTGGGAGGCAGTGAAATGGATTATGAGATACCTAAAAGGCACCTCAAGCAAGTCACTTTGTTTCAGGAAAAGTGATGTTATCCTACAAGGTTTTGTTGATTCAGATCTTTGTGGTGATCTGGACACCAAAAGAAGTACCACTGGCTATGTTTATACCTTGGGTGGCACTGTAGTGAGTTGGGTTTCAAAACTTCAGAATGTTGTTGCTCTCTCAACAACAGAAGCAGAGTATGTTGCTATCTTTGAAGCTAGCAAAGAGATGGTATGGCTGAAAAATTTTCTGAAGGAGTTGGGCAAGGAACAAAGCAATAGTGTGTTATTTTGTGACAGTCAAAGTGCCATCCACCTTGCCAAGAACCCAGTTTTTCATGCAAGGACTAAGCACATACAACTAAAGTATCACTTCATTCGTGGTTTGCTTGAAGATGATGTTTTGCTGCTGGAGAAAATACTTGGTGTAGAGAATCCAGCAGACATGTTAACCAAGGTGGTGACCACAGAGAAACTGAGGCTGTGCAAAGCCTCAGTTGGCCTCCATGGATGATTGATGGAGGGATGCCGTAGCAGTATTTTCATTGTTAGATAGAGCAGGGTTAATACACTGAGAGGTTTGCTTTCTTTGGAGTTCAGACTCCAAGTGGGAGATTGTTAGAGTGTGGAGTCAGAACTCTTCATCGTGCGCCTCTGCATGAGATCACACTCTGCCTCAGGAGCGCATCCAATGCTTCAGGGGAGCATTCTCAGCGTCATGGGAGCATGGGGAGCACATGCTGTCTCTGGAGAGCAATCGCTGCTCCAGAGGAGCATCCTCAATGTCAGGGGAGCATTCTCAATGTCAGGGGAGCATGCACTATGGGCTCAAGTGTCGATATTTGTCTCCTTGGAACAGGTCGACCTGCATGAAGAAGTGTCGACACTTCTGTCTTGGAAATGCATTGACCTGACTTGGTGGGGGAGCATTTGCACCTTCTGGAGCGCATACTAGGTCTCAGGAGAGCAACCTGTGTGACAGGCGAGCATGCACGTCTAATGTAGCCCGGAAGAGGATTTCTGTTTATCAAGGGTATTATTGTCCTTAATGTCCTGACTAATGACGCCCTAATCTCCTAGTATAAAAGGGTGGGCTCTCTCATTGTATTAAAAAAAACTCTGGTTGGTGGCTTTCTTAGTGGAATCTTGTTGCGGCCGTGGACGTAGGAAGGCATCTTGCCTCCGAACCACGTAAAAATCCCTGTGTGTTCTTGTGTGATTCTTCTTCTTCTATTCTATTCTTATTTCTCTGTTCTGATCTCGTGCGTGGATTGTGAGAATCAAAGTCGTCGTCTGGTTTGTTTCACCCTCCCAACAGTTAGTTCCATAGAAATATTAGGATAGAGAAGAAGAAGCTAAAGACTTTGGTTAAGGGACTAGAAATAGTTGTTTCAGAGTCAACTCTGAACCAGGCGCTCTAAACCAGGCTCTAGGCAGTTTTGATGATGGGGTCAAGCCTAGTAAGTCCCTGGATAGAAAAACCAGGAAAGATATCATTAGGGAATTAGTTGGGTCTGAGGTGGAGCAAATGTCAATTAGCAACATGGATGCCTAACTAAGGATTCTACATCATATTGATGCTCACTGCATCTGTCCCAGAAGTGGTAGTTTTGATCACGTAAGTGATATGGACCTTCAAATTATATAGACCCTTAGAATAAATATGAAGTTGAATGTTGGTGCCATTATGTTTGAAGGAATAAGAAATATTGTCAAATCAAAAGATTGCACCAAGCAACTAACTCACTATACCTCACTTTCATGTCTATTTGTCCATCTTGGTGTGAGTTTGGTTGGGGAGGAAAGCCTCATAGGCTCCACTATTGGTGTATCCACTTTGACTAGAGGAAACTTTATATTATATAAAGAGAAATTGGTCCAGAAGGTCAGCGAGCAGCAAGTAGAATCTTCTACTACACCTCAGAGAGAGCTAGGGGGAATAAGTGCAGTGAGGGAAGAGGAAGAGACTGCAGTTAAAGTTGAAGAAACTACAAGGGAAGAAATGATGACAGCAGAGCCAAAGGAAGTTGTCCAACAAATTGATGCTGCACAAATTGAAGAGCCAGCACATAAGGAACCCCCAGACATTATCAGAGGCGTGCCGGAGGATATTGCAGCAAGGGAAGTCACGCCAGAAATTGAGGTAGAAACATGGAGTGATGCTCCTAGAAAAACAAAGCATCGCCGAAATGGCTGTGGAACCAAAGGATGAGGATAATGCCACAAAATCATTAGAATCTAACAAAGTCACATAAGTTCTAGAATCAGAGGTACCCAGAAAGATGCTGAAGAATTTTTGGGCAGAAAAGAAGCTGAGTTTGTCCCCCATACAGGACAATAAACAAATGAGAAAATTGATAAGCAGTTTGAGAGACTAATTAAGAAAATGAATTTGGTCTCTGAGGAATTGAACGAAAAATTCAATAACTTGGAAGCATCCATGATAGAGATGCTAAGAAGAATAACGCCAGTGGAGCAGAAGATTACTGGTCTGAAGCAAAAGGAAATTCCTCAATTTAATTATGAGTATCTTGCATTTCTGGCTGCACAATAATTAGGGATGAACCACAAGGGTCGACTCAAGAAGAAGCTCATGCTGGTCCATCAGATCCTTCACAGATAGTGCCAGAAACACAAAAAGGAGCACCTACTGAGCCTACAAAGAAAAGAGCAGTAGGACCAAAGAAAAAGGTCCCAAGCAAAAAGGTAACTGCTCAGGCACGGCGCCTCACTCTGTGCAGTATTGAAGAGGGAAGAAAGACATACCAAATGTAACTCTTGTTCAACAAGGCTCAAGAAGAAATTGATGGACCCAAGATTAGTCTTGTTGAGTTCCTCAAAAGGCACAAAGATTTGAGTTTTATCGTTGAAGAACCAGCCCGTAAGGTGCTAGAGCTAGAAGTTGAAAGGACCTAGGAACCTGCAGAACAGCAAGCAATAAGAGAAGATGCAGTACAAGAAACCTCATTACAAGGAGAACAATCTACAGAAATTGCCCTAGAAACTGTAGTTCCTAAGGAACAACAAGATGACCAAGATGATGTGGTTCCTCTCAGGGAGGTATACAGAAAAAGGAAACAATCCAAGAAATCCACTCTAGCTCCCAAGAAACTCAAGCAGAGCTCTCTGCCAGACATTCAGGAAGAAGCAGAACCTGCTCCTGCAAGGGCTGAAGAGAGATCATATTCTCAAGGGGACATAACTTCTCCGCCAAGAGGACCTAAAGGTATGACTTTGATTTTAGTCATCTTAGTCACTCTTTAGTTTTGAGCAAATCGTGCACTTACTAACTTTATTGTCCTTTCAGACTCCGCCCAGTCTCGGAACCCTCATTTCTGAATAAACAAAGATCTGATAAATAGTGGTCATGTCACTCCCTTCCCTGACATTCTAGATGTACTAGTGCTAGATGAAGAAGGGAAGGAACTGCATGAAGAATGGATCAGGCACACATACAGACAGGTCAATTTGGGGTTGAAGGTCTAGACCTAATAAAGTTCATGTGTGTACATATTAGTCATGGGTCTCTCTCTACAAACAAAGCCATAAGCTTCTGGGAGCAGTCTAATAGACTGAATGTAGAGGAGTATTTAAGCCTGAATCGTGATATTAGGGGAGCCTTCATAGTACATAATGAAGAAAGGGCACAAAATAATTAGGATCCAGTTTCTCTCTTTGATTTTTTAGAAGATCAAATGCATGAGCCCAACAGTGGAATCGTCCAAGAAGTAAAGGAAGAATTTGAACGAGTCCAGAAATACAACTCAGGCATCTTGGAGAATGAGATAATTACCTTTGCCAGGTTCGTGGTATTACATGCCAGAGGATCAAGACAACCTCCTATCCACACTGAGGCTCCCAGACCTCATCCAGAACCATCAACAGTTGCTGAACCATCTAATGCACACCCAAAATCTTCCCAACCATCATTGGACAATGTCAAAATTGATCAGATTTTGGAAAGAAGTCGGTTCTTATCCTTTCCCAGAATTGGAGATGTACTAATTGCCAACACAAAAGGGCACAAGTTGTATGAAGACTGGTCAGGAGACACCTGGGGAACACAAAAATGGAGAAGAAGAAAACATCCCTCAGGCAATTCATTGAAGAAGCAGTGCAAGCAGGCACATTGTCAGGGGCACAGGCCGTGGGCTACTGGGAGAATGTCCACACACTCTCTGAAGAGTAATATCTGAGAGCATTTCCAAAGTAGTGCGCAACATACATAAAGTACAACAGGGAAAGGGCCAAGAACCATATGGATCAACGGTCCCTGATGCAATATCTTGATCACCTGTTGCTGAAGATTGAAGCACAGATCTGGAAAGAAGTGGACTCTGAGGTCTGCCATCAACCTGGAATACTGTGCCAATCTCCTCTTGCACGATAAACAGTTCATCACATATGAGGAGTTCATTGCTATGATGACTGAACAAACTAAAGCATCTAAAGACTTAGCTGCATTCCTAGAGGCGCATGCGAAAAAAGTGATAGAAGAATCAGAAGCTGTGTCACAAGAAACAAGTGCTCCAGCTGCTACTTCCGATATTACTGCATCTCCTCCTCGAGATGACCCTTCTACTCCAGTTGCTCGAAGGGCTCCACTAAAAACCTATTTTCGGAGTGCCACTGGATTCAGAATTCATGACAGGGGTCCTAAGTGCTGCACAATAATACACTGACTGAGAGCTAATAGGGAGAACTTCCAAGTAATTTATCAGCTCTTATAGAAGTCAAGCGGCAGAAATCAGAGAGACCTCAGTAGACACTATTCAAAGGGCTTCGCATTTCACTAGTCACCCACCACCTTCTATCTACTGCGAATGCTGTCAGGAGTTTTATCCTCTAGCCCTTCACCCAAAACTCCGGCTTGAACTCCCTCAAAGCATCCTCGGCACTAAACATTGTACACCACATTTGTCATCTTTTGATCTATTTTGATGAACATAATTCAATTACCTTCTCCTGTGTCATACTTTGCTTGAATGATCGCTCAGCTATTTAAGGGGGCATCCTAGATAGGGCTAATTGGTCCTAGCCTAGTTGACTTGGGGGGAGACAAGACATCGGGATTTTCTAATCTGCACTTTGTTGGCTTTTAACAAAAACGGGGAGTATTAAATTCCTTGAAAATCTTCATAAACATTGAGATCAAAATTCGTAAATTTTTCAGATATTTTAAATTTATGTTGTCATAATCAAAAGGGAGAGATTGTTTGAAAAATATTTTTTGAATATTAGTTATTTTAATTTATGACAAAATAAACTAAAATTATTACAAAATATGTATTTCATTGCAATCAGGCTAAGTGTCGCTTACAGGTTTAACCCTCTTCTGGTCTTTTGCACCTATCCTAGGAAGCGACAAACTCTTGTCAATGTGTTTCATTACTTAAGTACGGAAAAACGCATAACCTTTCTGCAAAGGAATTGATGATTTTGCTTCTATCTGAGTTAAAAGACAAACATGTCTCTCTCTCTATTGGTGTTGATCTAATTGAGACACGTGAACTCATATGATCTGAAAAAAAAATTATCTAATCATCAAAATTACTCATTCTATATTATCTCTAAAGCATGCACGTGAAATGTTCTAAGGACAACAGTTCGTGCACGTAGAAGATAGACGATTTCCTATTCACCTACATGTCTCTTAAGGGCAATAGTCTTTTGTGGAAAATATATTTGACCATTTGACCAATCCTTGTGCCCACATTTATTGCTTCGTATTCGTTTGGATATTTTGTGCATCAAGGCATATGTAGGTCTTACGTACGCATTTATTGCACTATATCTGTTGGGATATTCTTACGGTACCAAGGCATATAACGTATTCCAATGCGTCTGGTCTCTTCATATGAAAAGTACACACAGATTATGTGTGAAGATTGTATTATTTTTTAAATATTTTATTCACGCGTCATTTCGTATTTTAAATTTTCTCCCGCTTTATCTCACGTCTCATTTAAAACTCTATATGGCGGAGGTATTTCCAGTATACCTACAGCCCATGCATTCGGGGTGAATAGAGACGTTCAAACATGCAAAAGGAAAAGATACGGATAGACATATCTCTACGGCAGAAGATTAGCTCTACATCTACCTGGACAAATATCAGAGCATCCAAACTGTTAACTGGACAAAGACCCAATGATCCATGCTAGAAAGCTCAAGATCCAAGAGTCAGTCAAATCTCTACAACATTGCGAACTAGGAATCCAACCATTGAAGGTTGTTGTATCTAACAGACACAAAGTCCTTGGCCCATAAATACTTGGAGATTGTAGTAAAACGCAATACAAAGAACATACGAAGAACAAAAGTTGGGAGTGCTGAATGATCATCTGCAATCAAAGTGATCCTAGAGTTATGCTCCCTCATCATTCAAGATAAGGAAGGGCTTCACTGCTGTGAAAACTTCGTCCACGAAGTCCTCAGCCCATGAAGCATTTAAAAGGAGGAATTATTCTTCAATGACATTCCTAGTTTACCTCCTCTCTCTGTCGATCTGTCAGTGTATTTATTTCTTCTTATAATTCATAGTCCATCAGACTCTCATCTGGGAGCACAAGAGTGGAGCCTTGACACTGTCTCACTGACAGTCATGGTTAGAACATTTGTTGCTCTTAGTACACCTGCACTTCGTGTGTAAGGTTGCTCTACTAATACCGTGAAAGTTAGTTGAGTTAGTGGTCATTGGAAAATCAATGAGAACGTTCGTTGAGACACAAGAAGATCATCCGGGAAATTGACTCTAGCGTAACAGCAAGTGTAACCTTGGAATAGGTTAGTGAAACCCCAAGCACATTGCAAGGGATTGGACGTAGGTAAACCTTGGGGGGATGACCGAACTAGTATAAAAACTCGGTGCCTCTGTGGTCTGTTTGATCTCTCGTATTTATTTTCCATTGCGATTATGAGATTATTTTTAATACGTGATTATTTTTCATAATCAAATCTATTCACCCCCTCTAGGGTGTGTGCAACTACTACTAGGATCCTCGTGAAAATAACAATTTCTTACAATGATATTGTCATCTAAAATTTGATCCAAATAGACATCGTAAATGGTAACTAACGTCAATAATAATTTTACAATAATATTCATTTAAGAGTATATTTTTAACCATAGCAAAATAAAGATGACAATTATGTAATTTTTGAAATAACAACATTAATTTTGCAATTATCTCATATTAAAATTGAGAATATAACTAAACAACTACAATAGCACTGTCAAAATTGTTACTTATATAGATATCTAATTTAAACAATGAAACATCACATTATATATTGCATAAAAGTTAGTTATATGAATCCCGAGTTGGCTTGCTTTATCATGCTCCTAGGGCCCTAATTGGCTTCTTTCATCATCTTATTTGTGCTCTTAATTGACTTTATCATCCATCTTTCTTTCCGGCTTTGGAGGGGAGAGTAGGTGTACACGAACTCTAAGTTAAGGATAATCCAAGTAAATTATTTTAGGATTAAGTCTAATCAAATTTGATAACTAGTTTGTCATTCTACCTAATATAAAAAAATAAATAAAATAATTATAAATTAGAATAAATTAGAAAACGGTATAACCTTACCCTATCTTACCTAGAATAGTTTATTCAATCAAAATGCTCAAATAAACTACCCACCTTTAACCCAAGCCTACCTTTCCCAACCCCAAATAACTCACCTTATTCTTCTTGTGGTACTAAACTCGGTTAAGTGAAGTAAGGTAAATAACTCACGTTACCCGACTCTTATTTAATTATCAAAGCCTCCTTAATTGTCTTGTATGGGTTCTGTGCTGGCTTATTTCTTTTTTTAGATAATATTTCTACATTGGGGTGCTCTTGTGAATGTGATCCAAGTGAACATCCTTTTGTACATCTAAAGGATAGCAAACTTTTTGGGGTGGGCATAAAAAATAAAAAAAATTGAAATCCAATTTAAAACGCAAGGAATATGCAAAACACATGAAAGAAACAATGGAAATATCTAAAAGGATAAGTATTGACGGATCACACATTATTTATTCTATGTATAGGCATCATGAAAGAGTAGAATCCTAATAGACAATATTCAAAACAAAAAACTTGAAAAATAAGAACCTCAATACTTCCAATAATATAATAATATCTTTTAAGACTTCCAAACCGTTGAAGAGGTTGGCAACCTTCTTTTTTTTTTTTCTTTCCTTCCCCCTTCCCCCTCCCCCCTCCCTTGTCGGGATAAGAACTCAATCAAAAGGCTGAAGAATTATGACGACATCGAACGGAGCGGGCAATCCAGACTCAGTTAAAGCACGATGCCAGTGTGAGCCAGTTCAATTATACGTTAAGCTTTTATTACTTGTGATTCCTACCATGCTACAAGTATGTTCACTAGCAAGAGCTATGTGAGGGAAAGTTAATTAGTTATTCATAAATAATCACTCCCCATTATCCACTTCAACAGAGGCAGGCCTACATGGTTAGAACTTTGGCTACTATATACAGAAATTATCAGGAAATACGAATGGGATTATCCGCAAAAGAATGTTGGGCGATGGAAGCCCCCCCCCCGCTCAAAGTGGACCATAAAGATCTACTCCATCGGACACATCAATGGTGGATTACGCTAAATTTACCCTGATATCTTGGCCTTGCAGGTTGGGCACATAAAGCCGACGGAATCCGGTTGTACTTCGATGTCCACATCGTCGTGCTCAAATTCGGTGCCGCACCACACACAAACTGTGGTGAACCTTCTTCTGGAGACGAGGTTAGGGAAGGCCGTGTCCCAGTCTAGCTGGACACAAGGCCCATTTCCCAGCCCCGGCGTAGCCGCCATCGACTCATCCAGCTGTCGTCTCGAGTCCCCACTGGCTAAAACAAGCAGCTTTTGAGGCTCGATGTCATCTAGTCTCATGTCTTCGAAGCACGAAATCCCGCGGTGATTCCCGTTGGCACAGTGGAGACGACCGACGCCCTGTTACATACACATGAGAACATCTTCGAAATTAGGGGAACCACCCTAGAAGGCAAAATGCTCTTGGTTAAAGAAAGAAGGTTATCTTTTTTATCCTTTTTTGGGGGGGGGGGATTTTTGTATATAAACCATCACTGGAACAAAAATTACAAATTCATCGTTCGAGCATTTGTATTTGCACAAGTGTCATTGAAAATCTTGATATTGTGCAAAAAGATCATAGAGAAAATGATAAATATGTAATTTTCATTTTAACAATGATTTACATGTAAAATTTCCTATTTTTTAAAGAACAATACCATGGAGGTGAGAGTGGGGCAAAAAGTGTTGCAAATAATATGGCACCATATATTTGGTCTTTTTTAAATCAACATGACGAGAAGCACTTGTTGAGGAAAAGCGACGTCTAACAACATCAGTTGCATCTGGATGCGTATTCCCATGGCCAATGAATGCGACAGTTTAGCAGTCGCTTCTCAGCCTAAACTTAGGACATCAAACGATTAGTATCAATGCAAAAAGATGAAGCTACTAATTGTGTTAAATTTGAGATACGGTTATTAAGATCAAATAACATGGATGAAGTATAAACAATGTTGTTAATATTTAATAAAGCAGATTAGGCATCGCTGGATTGGATCATGTTGAAATTGTGACATTAAACCCGGCCCACATCAATTCACAGATCCACATTGATAGGAAAGAGTTGCATTTTCTTATCCTTCATGACCCGATTTGCAAGTACTACAAATCCGAATGACAAATCTATTAATTGGAAGAAGCTTTGTGGATCAACTCAATATGCCTGCAGCCCTACTCGGAAGTAGAACTATATTTTCTTGATTCGAATTTTTAGTGTAAGCAGAAAGGTAATTATGACAAGCAGCAATCCTATCCAATAAACTCTAGGATTTAGATTCCAATAATATTCAAAGATGTGTGAGGATACATGAGGATAACAATAAGATTATGAACAAATTTATCCGGAAAGAGGATAATGAGAAGAATCAAACAAGTTATGAAAGGACTCCTAGGATTGTAGGGCTCGAGGTACATTACTACTTTTTTATTGAGTTTTTACATGAAAACTATTGTTAAATATAAATTTGTGAAAAAATCATTCCTAGAAATATATTAGCAAACATATCACTATGTAAAATCAAATAATTCATAAATGTCATTAACGTAACCCCCGTTACCACATGCCAACTTAACCATAGTTAAGTTTAACTAGACTTGTAAAAAGATCAAATTATCCTCAATTAAAAAAATGAAAAACAAAAAACCCCCTCCCTTCCCCCATGCACCGCCAGAGCCCCCCTCCCCTGGCCACCGGACGTGGCCAGATCCCCCTCCCCATCTCCCTGCGAAGCCGAACCCCTTCCTCCTTTCCCTGTGCAAATAGGAAACCCCCCTCCCATGGTGGCCGTCGTATCCCCTTCCCCCTTCACCTACGCCACCGGACCCCACCTCCCCCTCCCTTGGCCATCGGATGCTCCTCCCCATATCACTACGAAGCCAGACCCCCTCCCCCTTCCGTTGTGCAAATAGGAAAGCCCATCTCCCTTCCCTAGCTACCGGATCCCCCTCCACCGCTAGACCCCCTCCCCCTCCCTTGGCCGCCGGATCCCCCTCCCCATCTCCCTGTGAAGTGGGACCCCCCCTGGCCACTAGAGCCCCCTCCCCATCTCCCTGTGAAGTCGAACACCCCTCCCTCCCCTTGCGGGAAACCCCCTCCCCTAGCAGCCGAGTCCCCTCCCCCTCCCCGGACTATCGGATCCCCCTCCTCATCTCCCTGCGAAGCCGGACCCCCCTGCCCCTGCACAAATAGGAAATCCCCTCGCCCTCCCCTCGCGGCCAGATCCCTCTCCCCATCCACCTACGCCGCCGGACCCTCTCCCTCCCTCTCTCTCTCTCTCTGTGTGTAGCCCCCTCGCCGGAGTCACCCTCCCCCTCTCTCTGTGTGGCCCCCTCCTCAGAGTCACCCCTCCTAACCAACCAGAGCCCTCCTCAGAAAATATTGACATATTTAACACCAAACTAAGGAGAATATTGACATATTTTATTCTCTCTCTCTCTCTCTCTCTCTCTCTCTGTGTGTGTGTGTGTGCGCGCGCGCGCATGCGCCCTGTAATAACCCAATAAATAAATATTTCAATATTTAAATTAAATTAGATAATTAAAATATTAATTTAATGATGAAATTAACTCTCTCTCTCTCTCTCTCTCTCTGTGTGCATGCGCCCTGTAATAACCCGATAAATAAATATTTCAGTATTTAAATTAAATTAGATAATTAAAATATTAATTTAATGAAGAAATTATATTATTATTATATAAAATAAATTTGATAATTAAAATTTCCTTTAAATAAACTGAAATTACACATTTTAAATTTCAAAAAAATTATAGGGAACCTAACTAAAATCCCTAGAATTGATTATGATTAAATATTGGGCTAATAGATGACCTTATTGGGCTGGATTGGGAGTACATGGACTAAATAGGTTTAAATTCGAAGTACACCCTAAACCCTAATCTTCTATGGAGAAATTGGCCCAAATTCTAGACGATTGGCTTAGATTTCAAACCCTGACACCATAGCCCACCAGAAATTTCATCCCTTGCACATTTTTCCAACCCTATTAAGGCTAGGTTAGTGGAAAAGTTTGAAATTATGGTTTTGAATGTGGAATTCAGAGGTGGAGAATTTTGAATTTTGGGGAGATGAATCTTGACCATTTTGGCTGGATTTTTCCTATAAATAGGCCCGTCATATCTCCCTCTCGGCCTTTGGCATGCTGGCGAAGGATCTACTGACGTTTTGAGGACGATCCGAGGAGGAGAGTTCATGGGCAGTTCTTTGCATTCTCCGTCCCTCCTCTTTGATCTGATCTAAGGTAAGTATTCTCTCAGGCTAAACCCAAATTAAAATGTTTAATTTTATATTATTATTATATAAAATAAATTTGATAATTAAAATTTCCTTGAAATAAATTAAAATTAAACATTTTAAATTTCAAAAAAAATTATAGGGGACCTAACTAAAATCCCTAGAATTGGTTATGATTAAATATTGGGCTGGATTGGGAGTTAATGGGCAAAATAGATTTAAATTCGAAGTACACCATAAACTCTAATCTTCTATGGAGAAATTGGCCCAAATTCTAGACGATTGGCTTAGATTTCAAACCTTAACACCATAGCCCACCAGAAATTTCATCCCTTGCCCATTTTTCCAACCCTATTAAGGCTGGGTTAGTGGAAAAGTTTGAAATTAGAGTTTTGAATGTTGAATTCAGAGGTGGAGAATTTTGAATTTTGGGGAGAGGAATCTTGACCATTTTGGCTGAATTTTTCCTATAAATAGGCCCCTCACATCTCCCTCTCGGCCTTTGGCATACTGGCGAAGGATCTACTGGCGTTTTGAGGACAATCTGAGGAGGAAAGAGAGTTCTTGGGTAGTTCTTTGCATTCTCCGTCCCTCCTCTTTGATCCGATCTAAGGTAGGTATTCTCTCAAGCTAAACCCAAATTGATCAATGAAATAGGTGTAGATGCATGTCTAGTTTGTTTCTATACCATTTTCCCTAATTGTTATTGAGTAATAAACATGCTAGATGAGTTTTATTGAAGAGGTATTATCGTTTTCGCCGGAACGAGTTCGAGTTTATGATCGCGGTGGTCCCAGAGGCCTTGTTCTTATCGCGGTTCCCCGACACACCGCGATGACACAAGAAAAAGTGATTTTTCGTCGACTCTCAGGTCGCGATCACCCAGAGGACCGCGTTCGGAACCCCGTTCTCCTGGAGACTGCGTCCTAACATGTCATCCCCCTTCCGCCCGATTAAAAAAAAACGGAAAAACATTGTTATTCTGTTTTCAGGCGTCCTTGGGAGTAACACAGGGAATGAAGATGTCCATATAACTGGACATGGGTTTTAAATTGAGATCCTTAAGCATTCAAAGTTCCGCCTCGGATCACGGTGTCCTTCTAGACCGTGTTTCGGATGCACGATCTCCGTGACGACCTTGTTGTTTTCAAGTTCTAACTGAACCAATAGTTCGTCCAGCATGCTAGATTTGTTAATTTCAAGTTCCAAATCATGTTATGTTTGCATGTCATTTTATTAAACACATGATTAAGTATATGAAAGATAAATGATTCTATTCTTTTAGCTTATACTCCTTCCATAATTCTTGTTATCTTCGTGACATCCTTGATCTCCATGATTACATTATTTTTTTCAGCATGTTAATTGGAGTAGATACTCACATGTGCTTATTTTCATAGCCCTCTGTTAAGATGACATACATGTTTAGTTTATATAACCTCGATCGGCGATTGTAGTTGTAGATCATGTCCTAAGGTTTACCGATACGAGTCTAGTGGCTTTCGAAATTACGGAATGAGGTTCTGCGTGGTTCTGTCATTCTGTTTATGAACGCATCCTATTCAGAGACTGCGTTCACCCATCTGTCGACCGCGGACGGGTGCCCAAGGATTGTGTTCAGGGACTGCCAGGGGCTGAATGGGCTTCTGGCAGGGTTTTCCTGAACGCAGTGTCCCTGGGGACCGCGTTCTGAACGCGGCCCAGGAGACAACCGCGTTCATTCCTGAACATGTTACAGACTGCGTTCAGGCCCGATCCCAGATCGCGCCAGCCCAGTTTCCAATAAATTGTATAATGCATACGGCTCTATTTCTATCGACATTTCTGACCATAAACCCTTGATAGACCACGTTCCAGAAAAGGAAATCTTCCTTATTGACTTATTGTCACATCTCATCATTGAATTTCTCTTATTAATGTCGTTAAACATGATGCCTTGAATTAGTCTTGAACTTCTCTTACAACTACTTGTGCTTCTTGTACTGCTTTTTCCTTGAATGAAAAATTTTGCTAGATCTATACTTTATTTCAGGAGCTTTATCTTGAAATTCATTGGCCATACATATAATGTGGATGTCTAAATAAATACTTGGGATCGATGATCCATAACTATAATGTATGGCGTTAATGGGGCCCGATCTGATCCTGGGAGGAGTACCCGAAAGAACTTGTGCCCATGGGAGCTACTACTGACTTGGTGTGGCATTGCACCAAATACAAATGTGCTAGATTCGTTTATGGCATTCCACTTATTCGTGAAATCGACTTACTTGAAAGTACTTGAGATACATGAAATATTTTACTTGTACATGCTTGCGTGAAATGGCCAATTCAATGATAACACGTGTTACATGATCATTCTCTACTTGAAAGAACTCTTGATATCTTGTCTACGTGTAGTCCTATATACTTGCATTCCTTTACATCCTCATGTTCATGCTCCATGCTTTAGTTAGTTTCTCGTCATAGCACATTTACTTTATCAAATATGTTAATCACTTAAAGATGCCTGATATAGAGATATAAATCCCACTGAGTTTTTCACTCACCCTGCATTTTTTATTAATGTTTCAGATAGTTCCGAAGAGGAACTCCAAACTGATGGGGATGGGCAAGAGTGAAAAGGAGAGATCGAGCTTATCCTAGAACCCTTATCTTTATATTGTTGCTTTTGCTAGAATTAAGTGTTATTTGAAAGTTATAATTTAATTACGACCATTTGAGACTAAGTGATGTTGAAAAACTCTATTTTGACGTAATATTAGTATCGTTTCCTCATTATTTTCCCCCTGCGATTGGACCCCTTATTTTCCCCTTGTGGTTGGACCCCTTATGCATGCTCTGATCGACACAAGTGTTACGACTCGTCGCGCCTCGATATTCCGCTTCGGGGTGTGACATTATTTGTGGTATCATAGTCTAGGTTTCTTAAACCCTAGGTTTTCCTTGATATAGGTTCTAAGTGTTGACCTATAACCCTAGATAGTGTCTTGAACCTTACCGGTGAGATTGGGTAGAGCCATGGGCCAAGCTTTAAAGTATGATTAATCAAAGAAATAAATAAATCACTTAAGTTTTGTAGCTGTAATTGCAGGCTTAGTTCTCGCCAATAGCTGCCGAGAGAGCACAGCGGCAGGAGATGCAGAGGACAGTGCAAGGTCTGGCCCAAGCACTACAACAGGTGGCTCAGGGAGGAGCTAACCGAGGAACGGAAGATTTACACAGAAATTTCAAAAGTATGGACCCTCCTAAGTTCGCAGGATCAACGGATCCAGATGAGGCCGAACACTAGGCGAAGGAGATCGAGAGGATTTTTCGGGTTATGCAATGTGCCGATGAGGAGAAATTCCTATTAGCTACCTTTCAGCTGGAAAAGGATGTCCGTGCATGGTGGTTGTCTATTGAAGCAACTATGCCACATGATCAGGTGTTGTAGGAAGAATTTCTAGAACACTTCAACAACAAGTACTTCTCCAATAGGGTGCAGGAGAGGAAAGCTGCCGAATTTGCTTCATTGAAGCAAAGGAATCTGACTGTGGCTGAGTATGAAACCCAATTTTTGAGGTTATCCCGGTACGCACCACACCTCGTGGGTACTGAGAAGATGAAGGCAAAAAGATTCTTGAATGGCTTAAGGCCCTATTATATTACTCAATTAGCCCCGATGGATATCCATTTGTATGCCGATATGGTGAGAAGAGCCCAACTTCTGGAGGATGCTATTGATCTGTCTGATAGTATTCGGAGAAGAGATGCTAAGGAGCAAGTCACTAGTCCGAGTAACTTCAAGCCCTCTTTTAGAAAGAAGAGGCCTAATTTTAATGGGCGTAATTTCCACAAGGACAAGAAACCAAGAGCATATGACAAGCAGATTGTCCATGTTGCTGCCCCATCAAAAGAAACTGCAAACACTGTGAAAAGCTAGAACACAAGGCCGAAGAATGCTGGAAGAGACTCGGCGCATGTCTTCGTTGCGGGAGTAGGAACCATAGAATCCCGAATTGTCCACTTCTCACGAGCAAGCCCCACCGGAAAAATATCCAGTTGTTGTTAAAAAAGCAAGGCAGACTCCAAACTCTTATGGATGCGGAACCTACCGAAGAAGAAGACGGGAAGGTACTCTTTCTGGTTGCTCAAAGCCCGCCTCTGTTTTATTTGATACTAGAACTACGCATTCATTTATATCTTAGAGCTTTGCTGATACTCTAGCTATGAGACACGTTTCATTAGAACCTAAACTTGTTATTACTACTCCTATTGGAGCGGGATCGACCTGCTAGTGAAGTTCTAGTCAGCAGATGCAACCTACATGCTGACTTAGTCTGCATAAAGATGGAAGGCTATGATGTTATTTTGGGAGTTGAGTGGTTGTTTAGACATGGTGCTTGTGTTAACTGCAAGTTGTGTACTGTGACCTTTAGTGGATACCCCAAACTCTCATTTTCTGGTGTCAGGCATTCTAGATACCTATCCCTTATTTCTGTCCTTAAAGCTGATAAATTATTGAAGAAGGGTTACACGGCATTCTAAACTTTTGTTACTATGGCCGAGCGTAAGGAACCTAATATGGAGGACATTCTTATTGTTCGAGAGTATTCTGATGTATTCCCAGAGGAGTTGCCTGATATTCCTCCGGAGAGGGAAGTTGTGTTCTCTATTGATTTGATTCCAGGAGCTGCACCTGTTTCTAAGGCTCCTTATCGAATGTCCCATGTTGAAATGAAGGAGTTGAAAGAACAACTGATAGAATTATTGGAGAAAGGATTTATTCGGCTAAATACTTCACCTTTGGGAGCCCGTTCTATTTGTCAAGAAGGACAGATCTATGAGATTGTTTATTGACTACCGACAATTGAACCAGTTGACAATTAAGAACAAATATCCATTGCCAAGAATTGACGAGCTATTTCATCATATTTCTGGAGCTCGATATTTTTCAAAGATTGATCTCAGATCTGGTTATCACCGATTGAAGATCAAGGAAGATGATATTCACAAGACGGCATTCAGGAGCAGGTATGGGCACTATGAGTTCACTGTTATGCCTTTTGGCCTAACCAATGCGCCTGCAACATTTATGCAGTTGATGAACAATGTAATCATGCCATACCTCGATCAATTCGTGGTGGTCTTTATTGACGACATTTTGATCTACTCTAAGTCTAAAGTGGAGCATGAAGAACATCTCAAGAAAGCCTTGCAATTATTAAGAGATCACAAACTATACGCCAAGTTTAGCAAGTGCAATTTCTGGCTGGAAGACGTTTCTTTTCTAGGTCACATAATTTCCCAGAAGAGTATTGCAGTTGATCCTTCGAAGGTCGAGACAATAAAGAATTGGAAAAGATCTACTAGCGTGACTGAAATTCAAAGCTTCTTGGGGTTGGCAGGATATTATAGAAGATTTATTAAAGATTTCTCCAAGATCACTATATCTTTGATGAGATTAACAAGGAAGGAAACTCATGTATGGACCGAGGAATGTGAGAAGAACTTTCGGACTCTGAAAGATTGTCTGACTACTGCCCCTTGTAGTTACTTTACCGTCTGAAAGAGGAGGATTTGAAGTCTATACTGATGCATCCGGAATTGGCTTGGGTTGTGTATTGATGCAACATGACAAAGTGATTGCTTACTTCTCAAGGCAATTGAAAAAGCATCAGGAGAATTACCCCGTGCATGGCTTAGAGCTGGCTGCTATAGTCTTTACTTTGAAGATTTGGCAATATTATCTCTATGGTGTGGCATTTATTGTGTATTCCGATCACAAGAGTCTAAAGTACCTATTCTCTCAGAAAGAACTCAATATGAGGCAAAGAAGGTGGCTAAGTACTTGAAGGATTTCGATTTCTCTATACAGTACCATCCAAGAAAAGGTAATACAATAGCAGATGCTCTTAGCAGGAAGCCGACGGCATTATTGTCAAGCCTGATGATTAAAGAATGTCACTTGTTAAAAGAACTGGTAAGTTTAGACCTCAATGTGGAGAAGGGAGAGAGAGTCTTGATTGCAAATGTTAGACTCCAATCCAAGTTACTCTCAGAAATTAAAGAGTTACAAGGTGATGATCCATTGATTGTTGAAATTAAAGAGAAATTAGATCAACGACCAGACTTTCTTTTGGCTAATGATGGAAGGCTACTTTTCCGAGGAAGAACTTGTGTGCCTGATTGTTCTGCCATCAAGCACAAAATCTTGGAGGCACATCGATCAAGGTACACCATTCATCTAGGTGCCACAAAAATGTACCAAAGTCTAAAAAGAAACTTTTGGTGGCCTAACATAAAAAGAGAGGCAACTGAATTCGTGAGCTAATGTTTGGTCTGTCAACAAGTTAAAGTTAAACATCTCAAACCTGCTATGAAGCTGAAACCTCTTGAGATACCGGAGTGAAAATGGGAGTATTGGCATGGATTTCATTGTTGGATTGTCAAAGACCCAAAGTGGATTTGATGCTATATGGGTGATTGTGGACCGATTAACTAAGTCCGCTCACTTCTTGCCCATCAAAAGTAGATGGACCGTGAATGTTCTGGCTACACTATACATCAAGGAGGTTGTGAGGTTGCATAATATTCCAACTTCTATTGTTTCTGATAGAGATCCAAGATGCACCTCTCATTTCTGGAAGGGTTTGCAATCATCTTTGGGTACTAGGTTGAACTTTAGCACAGCTTTTCACCCTCAGACAGATGGACAAACTGAGAGGACAAACCAGATCATCGAAGATATGTTGAGAGCCTGTATGATAGATTTTGGTGGAAGTTGACACGAGCACTTGCCTTTGATTGAATTTGCATATAACAATAGCTATCGGTCTAGCATTCAGATGGCACCTTTTGAAGCACTATATGGCAGGAGTTGTAAATCACCTCTATGTTGGAGTGAGGTTGGAGAGAAAGGATTGTTGGGTTCTGATATTATTCAAGATACAACTCAGAACATCCAGTTGATCAGAGAAAGGCTGAGAATTGCTCAATCACGGCAAAAAAGTTATGCTGACAATAGGAGAAGAGATCTTGAATTCTAAGTGGGGGAGCATGTCTTTTTAAAGATCTCACCCACGCGAGGAATCAAAAGATTTGGTGTCAAAGGAAAATTGAGTCCAAGATATATTGGCCCTTTTGAGATTCTGAAAAGAATCAGAAAAGTGGTATATAAGTGGGCTTTACCTACACAATTGGCTGGTGTCCATGATGTATTCTATGTATCTATGCTGAGGAAGTATGTGTATAATCCTTCGCATGTGATTCAATTTGATGATTTGAAGCTACAGAAGGATTTATCCTTTGAAGAGAGACATATCAAGATATTAGATCGAAAGTTACATCAGCTGAGAAATAGAGCTATACCGATGGTGAAGATTCAATAGAGTAGACGTGGATTCAAGAAAGCTACTTGGGAGTGAGAAGATTCAATCAAGAAGAAGTATCCAGATTTGATCTCAGGCTAGTATTTTGACCCCTCTATTTGAATTATAAATTTACAAGTGTGTGATGTGAATTTGGAGGACTAAATTCTTTTAAGTGGGGAAGGATGTAGTAACCTGATAAATAAATAAATAAATATTTATTTAAATTAAGTTAGATAATTAAGATATTAATTTAATGATGAAATTATATTGTAATTATATAAAATAAAATTGATAATTAAATTTTCCTTAAAATAAATTGGAATTAAACATTTTACATTTCAAAAAATATATAAGGGACCTAATTGAAATCCCTAGAATTAATTATGATTAAATATTGGGCTAATAGGTGACCCTTATTGGGCTGGATTGGGAGTTAATGGGCTATATATATAGTACACCCTAAACCATAATCTTCTATGTTAGATTTCAAACCCTAACACCATAGCCCATCAGAAATTTCATCCCTTGCCCATTTTTCCAACCCTATTAAGGCTAGGTTAGTGGGAAAAATTGAAATTAGGGTTTTGAATGTTGAATTCGGAGGTGGAGAATTTTAAATTTTGGGGAGAAGAATCTTGACCATTTTGGCTGGGTGTTTCCTATAAATAGACCCCCCACATCTCCCTCTCGGCCATTGGCATGCTGGGGAAGGATCTACTAGCGTTTTGAGGGCGAGATCAGAGGAGGAAAGAGAGTTCTTGGGCAGTTCTTCGCATTCTCCGTCCCTCCTCTTTGATCCGATCTAAGGTAGATATTCTCTCAGGCTAAATCCAAATTGATCAATGAAATAGGTGTAGATGCATGTCTAGTTTGTTTCTATACCATTTCCCCCAATTTTTATTGAGTAATAAGTATGCTAGATGAGTTTTATTGAAGAAGTATTATCGTTTTCGCCGGAACGAGTTCGGGTTTCTGATCGCGGTGGTCCCAGAGGCCTTGTTCTTATCGCGGTTCCCCGACACACCGCGATGACACAAGAACAAGAAAAGGTGATTTTTCGTCGACCCTCGGGTCGCGATCACCCAGAGGACCGCGTTCTGAACGCGGTTCCCCTGGAGACCGTGTCCTGATAGGTCATCCCCCTTCCGCCCGATTCCAAAAAAAAAAAGGGAAAACATTGTTATTATGTTTTCAGGTGTCCTTGCGAGTAACGTAGGCAATGAGGATGCCCATACAACTGGACATGGGTTTTAAATTGAGATCCCTAAGTGTTGGAAGTTCCGCCTCGAATCACAGTGTCCTTCTAGACCGTGTTTCGGATGCGCGATCTCCGTGACGACCTTGTTGTTTTCAAGTTCTAACTGAACCAATAGTTCGTCCAGCATGTTAGATTTGTTAATTTCAAGTTCCAAATCATGTTATGTTTGCATGTCATTTAATTAAACACATGATTAAGTTAAGTATAAGGAAGATAAATGATTCTATTCCTTGAGCTTATACTCCTTCCATAATTCTTGTTATCTTCGTGACATCCTTGATCTCCATGATTACATTATTTTTTTCAGAATGTTAATTAGAGTGATACAATCTTACTAAATCACATGTGCTTATTTTCATAGCCCTCTATTAAGATGACATACATGTTTAATTTATATAACCTCGATCGGTGATTCGACGATTGTAGTTGTAGATCATATCCTAAGGGTTACCGATACGAGTCTAGTGGCTTTCGGAATTACGGAATGAGGTTCAGGGTGGTTCTGTCATTCTGTTCATGAACGGCTGTTCAAAGACCGCGTTCACCCATTTGTCGACTGAGGACCGGTGCCCAAGGACTGTGTTCAGAGTCTGCCAGGTGCTGAATGGGCTTCTGGCAGGGTTTTCCTGAACGCGGTGTCCCTGGGGACCGCGTTCAGAACGCGACCCAGGAGACAACCGAGTTCATTCCTGAACGTGTCTTGCTACAAACCGCGTTCAAGCCCGATCCCAGATCGCACCAACCCAGTTTTCGATAAATTGTATAATGCATGCGGCTCTGTTTCTGTCAGCATTTTTGACCATAAACCCTTGATAGACCATGTTCCAGAAAAGGAAATCTTCCTTATTGACTTATTGTCATAGCACATCATTGAATTTCTCTTATTAATGTCGTTAAACATGATGCCTTGAATTAGTCTTAAACTTCTCTTACAACTACTTGTGCTTCTTTTACTACTTGTTCCTTGAATGAAAAATTTTGCTAGATCTGTACTTTATTTCATGAGTTTTACCTTGAAATTCATTGGTCATACATATAATGGGGATGTCTAAATAAATACTAGGGATCGATGATCCATAACTATAATGCCTGGCGTTAATGGGGCCCAGTCTGGTTCTGAGAGGAGCATCCGAAAGAACTTGTGCCCATGGGAGCTATTATTGACCTGGTGTGACATTGCACCAAATACAAGTACGCTAGATTCGTTTATGACATTCCACTTATTCATGAAATACTTGACTTGCTTGAAAGTACTTGAGATACATGAAACACTTGTACATGCTTACGTGAAATGACCAATTCAATGATAACACTTGCTACATGATCGTTCTCTACTTGAAATCTTACTCTTGATATCTTGTCTACGTGTGATCCTATATACTTGCATGCCTTTACACTCTCATATTCATGTTCTATGCTTTAGTTACATTTCTCGTCATAGCACATTTACTTTATCAAATATGTTAATCACTTAAAGATGTATGATATAAAGATATAAATCCTACTAAACTTTTCGCTCACCCTGCATTTTTTATTAATGTTTCAGGTAGTTCCGAAGAGGAACCCCAAACTCATGGGGATGGGAAAGAGTGAAAAGGAGAGATCGAGCTTATCCTAGAACCCTTATCTTTATATTGCTGCTGTTGCTAGAATTAAGTGTTATTTGAAAGTTGTAATTTAATTATGACCATTTGAGACTTAGTGATGTTGTAAAACTCTATTTTGACGTAACATTAGTATCCTTTCCTCATTATTTTCCCCTTGTGGTTGGACCCCTTATACATGCTCTGATCGACACAAGTGTTACGACTCGTCGCGCCTCGATATTCCGTGTCGGGGCATGACATGCCCCCTCGCCGGAGTCACCCCTCCTCACCAGCAAGAGCCCACCTCTCCCTCCCCATTGTTCTCTCTTGTATTGGTCATTTAACATCTAATTAACCAGAATATTGACATCTTTTCTGAATATTCGTTCTCCCGTAGACGGAACTTAACCACGATAGCATTTATGTGCTCTCTCTCTCTCTCTATGTGTGCACGTGCGATGGAGTGACCCCTCCTCACCAGTAGGACCCCATCTCCCGCTACCCATCTCTCTCTCTCTCTCTCTCTCTCTTCGAGTCACCGAGAATACATTGGTAATTTAACACTTAATTGACAAGAATATTGACATATTTTTTGAATATTCGCTCTTCCGTTGATGGAAGTTAACCACGATAGTATTTATGTACTATTTAATTTTACGTAGTGATATGTTTGCTAATGTATTTTTAAAAATGATTTTTTTACAAATTTACGTTTAACAATGATTTTCATGCAATTTTTTTTCATTTTCCTTTTACATTTTCAAGGTTAAACTCACCTCGGCTACCCACTTACTCGACCTCCACCCTAACTCCAACCATGTGCTATTTGAGTTAGTGGAGTGCCGAGGGGAGCTCGAAGGTTAAACACACCTCTGAGATTCTACCACGGGGAGCATGCGGGTCCATGTTACATTGCTACTTCTTTGCTGACATGGGATCTTTTGTTAGTAGCAGCCTACCTAGGTGATTTAGTTAGATGTAGCTCTTGCCCAACTTTTCAATGGGCCAAGGGAATCTTTTGTTAGATTTTTTATGTTTTTTTAGGTGGTTGATTTTTTATGCATACCCTTTTCAAATGTTGAACTTTCTTAACGCTACATATGAAAAGGGGATTTTTTTTACTAAGCCATTACAAAATTTACAATCATAGATAATTATGTTTTGGTCCCTCAAATCTAACAATTTGTCAAAAAGCCCCCAAAATCTTCTCCATTTCGTTAAAAATCCTCTATTGTTCCCTCCGAAAGATACAATCCACAAAAATGTTAACCCATGTGTGGTTAACTTCACCCATGTGTAGTAAAAGATGAAAAAAAACCTCGATTATATGTGAAAGCTAGAGAGCAAAGAAAGAGTCGGGGTTAGGGGGGAGAGAGAGAGAGTATGTGTGTGTGTGAGGGGGGGGGGGGGGGAGGTTGCAGTTGATACTGCCAGGGATGACATCGACGCGGGCATCGCCATCTACTCGAGCCAAAACGCAAACCTCTCAAGCCAGATCAAGCACTGTCGGACCATGGGTATCAAAGTGCTTCTCTCCCTCGGCAATGCCGTGGGGCCCTGCGGCCTCGCCAGGGAGGATGACACCTGCACCGTCGCCGACTACCTGTAGAAGGCCTACCTAGGGCCTTTGAAGATAATCTCAGAACTTGAAGCCGCGGCAAACTCTCTGGGGGGATCCCTCCAGTCATTCTGTTGCCATCGATGTGAAGGTATTAGAGGCTCTAGCATTGCAACCAATCTGACGAGAGCTCACCTGTCAATGGGTTCCGAGAGAGATTCGAGTACACCGAATCGAGATGCACATCAAATGCTTGTGATATGTTTCCAGAGAAATGGTTCTCCTCCCAACGAACAATGACCTAGAAGCGAATCCGCAAGTAGCTCAACAGAGGTCCTATGAAGTTGTTGCCCACCGTAGTGAAGTTTGTGAGGCCATAGCCACCGCCACCGCCGACATCAAGCAGTTGTCCGCCACCAGCTCCTCATTGTTGGCGGCCGTCCCATGACCATTGAGATTTGAGGATTATCAGAGGAACATTGAAAGTGAGGAATGAAAAGTAGCCTCACTATTCCTCCAATCAAGTTGTTGGTGTTGACGCTGATCTCCTCTAACGCTGTCATGTTTTCAATCTCCGCCGGGATCAAGCCAGTGAGGTTGTTGAAGCACAGGTTGAGCTTTGATTGCTATTGGAGCTTCACTATGGTGGCAAGGATTGGACGGCATCAACCTCGACATCGAAGTGCCCAACAGCGTGTATGTGTGTGTGTGGGGTGGGGGGGGGAGATCTCAACACCGAAATCACATGACAACGGGGGGTGGAGAGACTTGGGGTTTATTTGGTAAACTTCCTACCTACATAAAATATTTCCCCCTTCCCTTTTTAACCGCATATATCATTTTTCTACCGTCTACTAAAGACATGAGCTTTTTATAAAGAGTTACAAGATTTTGGGGACTTTCTGACAAATAAGTAGCTTTGAGGGACTAAAACGTATTTGCTTGTGATAGTAGGGGCTTAAAAGTAAAAATTGGGTGTAAAAAAACCTACATTGGCATAAATTGACTTTAATTTCTAAGGACTTTTACTTATGTATCCCTGCCATATGTGTGTATGTGTGTGTGTGTATATATATATATATATATATATATATATAAACTTCCATGAATTGTCAAAAAGTGCCCTTGCATATTTATTTCCAAATGGTTGCAATTATACATTTCCAGTTCTTATGCCGTCAACTTCGAAGCAATATTCCTAAAAGATGCTATGGAAATTGTTCATAAATACAAAACACTAAAAATATCCTTAGGATTCGCGTGATCTTATCGTGCCCCTATAAAATCTAATTTGGGGGTATTTCCATTATTTAAACTATACTTAAGTCATGGCAATGATAAAACTACAACCATTTGGAAGTGCCCAGAGATTTTTTAACAACTCATGAAAGTACAAATACAATTACAATAGATTAGAGGGGTATATATGTTAAAAAAACCCTAACTTCTATTAATGTGAGACTACCAAAGGAAGGGGGAGACCTACTAAATGGCCAAGCTCCAACCCCCACCCCACAATGAGGGCATTGAAATGAGGGGTGTTCTCCCCTTTAACTCACCAGAAGACACCCATCCTACCACTTCCCAGGAGAACTGTGCCAATTGGGCATAGTTGTGCAGGGGTGAACTTTCTAAAAGATACTTGGACCTCTTAGATAGGAAGGCATAGTTGTCAAGGCGAAAAGGCAACATATGACGTTCATGGGAAGTCTAGGCACTTACGCGATAAGGTGTCAAACTGGCGTTGCCTAGATGGCACATTGGAATCTCTTTAAGAATCCCAAAAATGCATAGGGAAGTTCCAAGCCGTCAACGCGAGCTGAATAAGAGAGAGAGAGAGCGCTAACCTTGGTTGGCAGCGGCGGTGAGCTCCCTCTCCCCCTCCAGCGAGGAGCCCCCCACCCCTCCCGACCCTCCTCTCCCCTTGAGGCGAGCAAGTCTGTCCCCCTCTCCCCCTCCGACGAGCAAGACTCCCCCCCCCCTACCCCTCCCTACCCCCCTCCCTTTTTGACGATCAGACCCCCCACCCCCACCTCTCCGACGAGCAGACCCCCCCACGCACCCCCCTCAGCGAATAGCCCCCAGCCCTCCTAGCCCTCTCCTCTGGCGAGCAAAACCGCCCCCCTTCTAGTCCACTCCGGGCCCTCTCCTCCAGCGAGCACCCCTCCTCAAGGCAATCCTAGTCCCTCACCCTATGTGCCGCCACCATCTCCTCCATGGACACCCCAAAGTCCTTGTACAGGTCATCTGACTCCATGGCCATCACCACGCTCTCCTTGAACGGGAACACCCCAAGCTTGGACACCTCTAGGATGGAGCTCGTGGCCCCGAACTCAAAGAAGAGCTCTCTGGCGCCGCCCCAACCTTTATCCGACTATAGCGCTCGGATAACCGCCTCCATCGACAGCTGTCCACGACAACTCCTGGGGGAGCCCTCCTTCTCCGACTCCGTCGAGAAGCTCTCCGACGCCGGGCCCTCCAAGTTGGTGAACCACGACTCCGTTGAGCTCACAGCCCCCCCCCCAACCAAAACCCGCCCGGCCCCACGCTGCCCCACTATAGGGCTCCCGTAGGCACCCCTCCCTCCTGACCCCCGTGCTCCTCCCGTCCTCTGCCACATTTCGCTTGTTCTCCTCCAAGAACCAACAGCTAGGGCTCCAAAGAAGCACCACCACTGCCAAAGCTGCCAGATCCAATTACGGATGCCATCGCCCTCGATCCAGTCGTGGATGCCACAGGTGTCCCCGATCCAGCTGCGAATGTCGTCGTTGCCCCTGATCCAACCGCAGATGTGGATGCCGCCATAGCCCTTGATTTAGCCTTGGACACAAACGCCACTGGCACCAATCCCGCCACAGATGTGGATGCCGTCGCCATCGCCCCTCCCCCAGGCCGTGGACATAGATTCCGTCACCACTGATTGCTCTCAGAGAGCCCCCTCCCTCTCTCCCATTGCCCTTGGCGGAGAATGAGCCGACACCGCCTCCAAGCTCCTTACCCTGGTCGGGCTCGTAGAGCGCCGGTGCCGCCAAGAAGGTAGCAATAGCAACTGGACCAAGGGCAGCGGCGGCCATCGTCGGCTCCAGGGATGCTAAGAGAGAGAGAGAGAGAGAGAGAGAGAGAGAGAAAGCTAACCTAAGGGCAAGTTAGTAATTAGTCGTCTTAACCCGTACGTCACTAGAGTCAAAGTAACGATGGCGAGGATCCAACTTTCTCGGGGCCGTGGTTGCAGGCCGGGAGAGTGGACATTACAGACGGCAACTGGATGGGGGGCCAGGGAGGTTGTCCACGACTGGGAAGAAGGGTTGCAGATGGCGACGGGATGGGGGGCGGGGGGTTCCAAGGTGCTAGAGGGAGAGAGGGGGCCGGGAGAGGAGGGGAGAGGGTGCTTGGATAGGGGGTTGGCCGACGGTGGTAGCAAGGGGGGGCAGGGTTGTTCAGGCCAAGGTATTAGGTGGCAGATCTCTGTCTTACGTCGTCGTCGGGCCATCGCGAGGTCGCCAGTCGCTAGGATTTTCTCAAAGGAGGAGACGTTGACACAATGGTCCATAGCGCATCACGTCCAGACCAGGGTCAACAGACTTGGTGCAAAGGATGGCGGCACGACGGTCCATCATCACAATCAAGATAGAATATTCTATGAAATATTCTTTTTTCTGATGGTCATTAACCACATGAGCTTTTTTAGAGAGTTAGAAGATTATAGGGATGTACACGCACGCCACAAGATTGGAGAGACTAATATTGACAAAAATCCCAAAAAAATCAATAATGCCAAATAAAGCCAACAACCAATAATAAAAGTCAACAAACAATTTCCTATCTGAAAATAAATTAAAATTAATAGAAAATATTTAAATTAGGTAGGCACCTTGCTCGCCTTTTGGGGGCATAGAGAGACAGGTTGCCTCGAACCTTTAAGGGCTCTTGGTCGCCAAGGCGGCACCTAAATGACCACCTTGGCAACTATGAAAGTAGGACGAAGTCCATGAACATTTAGCTCGAAAAGGATGGAAAGTTGTCTCTAAGTGGATTTGAATGTGAGAACTCTAGGTGTAAATCGGAGTCCTCTTGTCAATTAAGACAGTTGCCCTATCTAAGAATAAGGTTATAAAAGTAACTAGGTAATACTAGATGGCAAAATGAACTGGATACGTAAGTAAGAATTAATTGAGTGTCTAGATATTTGAATTGGTTGACTTAAATTTGTATAAGAACAATTTAATGTGTTGTGGCCTTTGGTCACCTTCCTAGAAAAAAAACGTATAAGAACCTATTATTTCATTTTCTTTGAAAAAGGATAGGCCAATAACATGTTAAAACTCAAAAGGAGATCTTTCTCTTCTTTAAAATAGATTGTACCGTACATACATTAAAAATTGAAGAAAATGGTGTACATCTATGAAGGTGGGAAAGAAAGAAAAAGAAACTTTGTCCACCCCACTATAAAGATCCCTCCATGTTCAAAAAAACTAACCCCAAAAAGCCCCACTTTACAAGTCCACGCCAAGATGGTGTAAAGTACCTACACGGCTACAAAGATTGTACAAAAGACTAATGCTTTGAGAATTCGTCCCTCCAAAACTATAGCCCACCGTCAAGCTCCATCAAACTGAAAGACACTAGTTGATCCTTAGTCCTACTCTTCTTATTGAAAATTTGGTTCTCTTGTGCAAGTGATTGTGGAAGCTATGGGTCAGCAAGGATGGACTGTGGACACAAGTCATTAGGCTGAGGTATTATGATAGAGTGAGAAACGGAGAGATGTCACCGACATCTCGACATAACATTTCACCCATCTAGCGGGTCAGTTTGTCTTGCAAGGACATTATTAGCTCCAGTGGAGGGTCCGACTGAGAAGCGGGGAGAAGTGACTCTTCTAGAAGGACAGATATTGTGGAAATTTTACCCTAGAAGCATCTTTTCCGAGGCTATATATAGCTTCAGCAACACGATTGACTTCAGTTTCTCAGACTTTTGATCTCTAACTGTCAGGAGGAACTTGGATACTATCATTTAGGAGGAACCTCATGACGAAGGAGATGGATCAGCTAAAGGGTCTCCTAGGCTTCCTTCTTGACTATACTCCGCAGCCGAATAGAGAGAATCAGTGGTGGTGGTGGTGGTGGTGGGCAAAGGAGAGATCCTTCTTAATTAGGTCAGCTTACACTTTCATTTCAGACGGACGAGTGTGCCACTGCCTCACCTCACAGATTTAGATTCCCAAGAGTCCATTGAAAGTGAAACTTCTGATTTAGAAGATCTCTCATGGGAGGTTACGACATGTGATAAGCTTGCTCCCTTTCTACAGAATCCACCCATCTTATGCTGCTTGTGTGGAGAGGATGATGAGACTTTAAATCACTTTTTTACAAGATGCTCCTACGCACAAGATGTTTGGGGAGAGACCGCGAGCAAGACACATGGTGCTATCGTTTTGCATAGGAATGTGCATCAGTTGATTGGCCAACGGGACAGAAGTTGAAACCTACAAAGGGTGAATTATCCTTCATGCCACTCTATGGACATTATAGGGAGAGAGGAACAACAGAATTTTCAGAGGGGAAACTAAAGTAGTGGACAGTTTGGCCTCGTTTATTTGTGTGAGTGAGTGGGCAGTTTTGTTCAGGGGTAGAGAGGTTCACACCATCCTGGTGTGGACAGTTGTTTTGACTGTATAGGAATTTTTTTTGGAACACATTGACAACACTTATACATCCCTCTTTTACTATTAATACAATAGTGGTATCACCCACTTTTAAAAAAAAATTAAAAAAATGGTTGGTGCCACATCCTACTCATCACTTGAGAGATCAGCCAAATGGAATCTATCTGTCCTAAATGGCCACTACGAAAGAATTTTGTTCATAAATGCTGTAAATCAAGCCAAGGAAATGCAAATTCAAAACCAATCCACCCCATCTAAGTATCTAACTTAAGACTTCGACTTTTCTGTTCACGACTCTCTCTTTAGCCGTTTCTAGAGAAAGAAACTTTGGGAAATGGGTGCCATGGGGCGGGGGAGCTCGGAGGTCGCCTCCAGTGCAAAGTGCAAACCGCATGCCCCTAGAGGGCCCTCAACGCCGAAGCCAACAAGGAGGCTTCCGAAGGCTAGAGGACACAAAGAGATTCCTAGGATTTTGATCCCAAGGACCGGCCTGCTACTGATGTGGGAGGCGGGGTCACCTGCAGAGGGTGTCTCCCTCTCCGACGAGGGAGACGCAAGCAGGGGCAACTCAAAAGCTGGTCAGGCGAAGAGTGAGGCTGTCCCGTCTGCTCCGAGGTCCTATTCTGAGGTTGTCAGGAGTGCAGGGTATGGAAAGAGGTTCACAGAGCGTTGTGTGGAGGGAAGTCAGCTGCCGAACAAGGTGGTGAGTGTCGGAAGGAGTGGTTCAAGAAATGCTTGTGGGTAGCATCAGTGGAGTAGGGAGTTGATGCGATGAGGGTGAGGGTGGTGCTGGCCAAAAGGAGGGTGAGATGCCAGCTAGGAGGTGACCAAGGTGAACAGGTCCAGATTTCTGGACGATGGAGGTGCGAGCAGGTGGTTGAGGAGGTGACCACAACAGGATTCGTACTCACGGGCATGGTGGTGCTCAAGGTGGCGATATGGGATCTCAGGAGAGGGACCTTCCCAGACCCTAGGGTCTGCAGATGCCACCTCCGTCTCGTGGGGGTTCCCCTAATCTACTGCGATGAGGTCAGTGCATCCTGGTTGGTCCGCGTCTTCGAGGCGATCGTGGCCAGAACAGCTCTCTCCACAGAGGGCGAGATGGTGGCTCTCACAGTGACGGTCTAGGTGAGTAGTTCCCTGGCAATGTTGAGGGTCCTCACCATCCAGACCGACAATGAAGTCTTCCCGATTTCCATCCACCTTCGACGATCCGAGCAGGAGTCACTGGTGCGGGAGGAAGATGCACAAGAACATGGGGGTCGTGGCACTCAGCCAGCGGCCCTGGTGAATTTAACATGGGCGATTGGTCAGGTAGGAGGGCTAGGTATGTAATCCCTTGCGGGTAGGGTGAAGCCAACTTACCTAATGTTGTTACTTGCCTCGATCCGGTGAAGCCCAAATTTACTTCCGAACAGCATCATCATATCAGATCCCAATGACCTGATATACTTATCTCCCCCGCCCGATTTCCTCGACATGTGCAACGCTGGCCCGGCAGATAAGCAGGGACACCGACTGCCATAAAGTCCACCGACAATTACCGAAAGGGCCGTTGCTAGCCAAAATCATGTCTCCTTGGCAGCAGTAGATTGGAAGCACAGCCCAGAAGCAGAGCAGCCACCATTCGTAGAACTATGGATCCTCCAATACCCCCTGCGGCCAACGGAGGCTTTCAGGGTGGCTTAAAGGGGAGGGCTTAATGGCTTCCCCACTTCTATCGCCCCCCAGGTGGCACAGGAGCCGGGTGGTGCAAGGTTGTTGTGCGGCTAGTGTTGGATTTTCTAGCGTCTCCCTTGTGATTTGTTGCTCCACGTGGGGTATGGGACCCACGTGGTGCATCGGCGCTTGACAGTCCAACCCGCCGCATGGATTATGGGGTCCATGTGCGAAGCCTCTCATGTCCACCCACAGCACGATAGTGTGGGGTTCTGCGTTGCCATAAGGAAATAAGGTTCCGCCTTCGCTACCAGCTCGAGCTTTTAGCGCAACGGTAGGGGCTTGATCCTATAAACTGGTATCAGAGCGAGGTCGCGGGTTCAAATCCCCCGAATGTCGCTGGGGGGGAGATTGTTGGATTTTCCAGCGTCTCCCTTGTGATTTGTTGCTCCATGTGGGGTATGGGACCCACGTGGTGCATCGGCGCTTGACAGCCCAACCCGCCGCATGGATTATGGGGTCCATGTGCGAAGCCCCTCATGTCCACCCACAGCACGATAGTGTGGGGTTCTGCACTGCCATAAGGAAATAAGGTTCCGCCTTCGCTACCAGCTCGAGCTTTTAGCGCAACGGTAGGAGCTTGATCCTATAAACTGGTATCAGAGCCTAACTCTTCAGCAGGGATCAACGTCCTGAAGAGAAACGGCCATGGATGCAAGAGGAATGACAGCTGAAGGACATTCCACCACGAAGCCCCCATACTTTGATGGGACGAACTACGCATACTGGAAGAACCGCATGCAAATGTTTCTTAGGGCGAAAGACTATGAAATCTAGAAGGTGGTAAGTAAAGGACCATTTGAGCTGCATCCTAATGAGGATATATGGACAAGAGAGGAGATCAGGAAATCTACTCTCAACTGGAGCGCCATCAACGCCATACAATGTGCTCTACATCTCACTGAATTTGCAAGAGTCTCTTCGTGTGCCACAACGAAAGAGATGTGGGATAAGCTGGAGGTCATTTATGAATGAACCTCTCAGGTGAGGGAGACCAAGGCTAATTTACTGATTTCAGAGTATGAAGCCTTCAGGATGAAGCCCAGCGAGACCATCACCGAGATGTATGCTCGTCTTACCCTCATAACCAACGGTCTCAGAAATCTGGGGAAAAACTACTCTGACTATGAGATCGTGAGGAAGATACTGCGATCCCTGACTCCAGTATGGCATACAAAAGCGACAGTGATTGAGGAGTCGAGGGATCTTCCGAACACCAAGGTGGACAAGCTAATAGACTCATTGATGACCTATGAAATGAATCTGCCAAAAACAGAGGAGCTTGAGAAAAAGAGGCAGCCCATTGCTCTGAAGGCGAGCGCGAGTCGTTCCAGTCGATCCAGCCACAATGGATCTTCCAGTGATCAGAGCCTCTCTGGATCAGAAATTGAAGGAGATCAAATAGCGATGCTGACCAGAGAATTCAGAAGATTTCTTAGAAAAGAAGGAAGAAATTTCAGCCGAAGACAATTTGGCGGGAGAAGATACAACAGGTACAAATCTAACTCTGCCAAGAAGACAGATACTAATGTTTGTTACCACTGCAGGAAGGCCAGTCATATGAAGGCTGAATGTCCAGAGCTCTAGAAGCCTAAAGACAAGGCCAAGAAAAGAGCTCCCAAAGGAAAAGCAATGGTGAGCACATGGAGCGACGAGGACGAGGGCAATTTGAGCAATACATCAGAAAGTGAAGACGAAGAAAAGCGCATCTGCCTGATGGCCAGGAATGATGAAAAGGAAGTGGAAGAATCGGACGAGGTATCATCTCCTTTTGAGCATTATACTATTTCAGATTGGGAAGATGCTTACGAAGAATTGCTAGATAAGGTAGATGATATCAGAAAAGAGAACAGACAATTGAAGAAGAAAGTAAACTCTCTCATGAATGACAAAACCATGTCCGATAAACTTGCCTGCTTGCAATCTGAAAATGACATGTTAAAAATTTCATGTGCTGAAGTTGATAATGTTAAGCATGCATTAATAGACTCTAGAAGAGAAAATGATGATCTGAAAAATGTGATTGACGAATTAAAATTAAAATTGCATAATTATGAAAATGAAATGAAGGTTGTGAATGAGAAATATGAAACTGTTCTAGGTGTTAACCATGAACTAAAAAATTCAATTGATCACCTAGAGAGAGAAAATGAAGATAAAAAGAAAATTATTGAAAACATGACCCAAGGTTCAGATAATCTCAATGCCTTGTTACGGTCAAAGGTGAATTTCAGAAAAGAAGGTCTCGGATTCAACTCAAATGTCACAAAGAGCTTTGCTGTGAAAACCATATCATTTGTGGCAGAGAAAAATAAGGGACCTCTCATAAAAATGGTGAGTGAAAATTCTGTTTCTGATAATGCTAATTCTAATATGTCCAGTGCCAAGGACAATGGCAAACAGAAGGTTGGTGAGCCTAGCAGACTCTGCCCTTTACCCAAAAGCAAGTCTCAGGTTCGTGGTCAGCTTCCAAGCAAGTCTAAACCCCAGGGCAAGGCCACTAAGTCAGCCCCACCATCACCTGTCCAGAAGAAGACCCAACATAAATCTGTACAGAAGTCCAGTGGGTCAAAAGTGCAAGGGAGACCTAATGTCACCAGGGGCCAGACCAGCTACTTCCACCAGCCCAGAGTCAAAACCCTCCATCATGAGGAGCCTCGACAATTCTATAGGTTTGAATGGAGTAGAGCTCAAGGGAGGTCTAGATATCAGTCATGTGCCACACAGACATACAGACCTCAGGCTAAAAACTGGGTTGAGATGTCTAGAACATGGGCACCTTGGAAACAACCCGTTTACAGTCAGCCAAGGACCAACGCTGGCCACTATTCCCTAAATGCTCACTGGCCTACGCACTGGCACAAGAACAATCAGAATGTAAAGAAAAATGGTGGCAGGACAAATAACAAGTCAAGAAAAATTCAGCCTGCTAATGCTGAAAAGGAGAGAAACAATAGAAAAATTGTCAAAAAACCCACAAATCAACCAGCTCTCAAACAAGCATGGATTCCAAAAATTTTGCTGTCATGTATGAATTGTTCTATTTCTGCTTCGGAGCCCAAACAGCTTTGGGTTCCAAAATTTTCTCCGTGACTATGATTGCAGGTATGCCTGGCAGCCAAGCATAATATGTGGTATCTAGATAGTGGCTGCTCCAGGCATATGACTGGGGACAAGGATAAATTTTGCTTGCTGACAGAGAAGAATGGAGGCCTTGTCACCTTCGGAGGAAACACTAAGGGTAAAATCATCGGATCAGGTAAAGTAGGTAAGTGCACTACCTGTTGCATTGATGAAGTCTTGCTGGTGGATGGTTTGGCATATAATCTTCTAAGTATCAGCCAGCTATGTGATAAAGGGCACAAGGTAGTATTTGATGCACTTAGCTGTAAAATTTTTGAACCTAAATCTGATGTGGTTAAATTCTCTGGAAAAAGAATGAATAATATTTACATGATAAATCTAGATGATGTTGCACACTCTAACCTATGTCTCACTGTCAATAAAGAAGACTTAGCCTTTCTGTGGCATCGTAGGTTAGGCCATGCTAGTTACACTGTTCTGCACAAATTGAATAAACACAGCATGGTTAGAGGACTCCCTGAAATTTCTTTTAAGAAGGAAAATAAGGTGTGTGGTGCTTGTACACAGTCCAAGCAGACTAGAAAGTCATTTAAATCAAGAACTGAATACATGTCCCTTAAACCTTATGAGCTGATACATATGGATCTATTTGGACCCACACGATCAGTCAACTTGTCAGGAAAGATATGGATATGTCCTAGTTGATGACTTCTCTAGGTATACTTGGGTCTTCTTCATCACACTCAAGAACGATGCTTTTACTGAATTTCAGGAGTTCTATTTAAATATAAAACAGAAAAATGAACATTTAATCAAAAATATTATGTCTGATCATGGAGGTGAGTTTAAAAAATCACAATTTAATAACTTCTGCAGGGAAAATGGAATTACCCATCGGTTCTCCTCACCAAGAACACCTGAGCAGAATGGAATAGTAGAAAGGAGGAACATGACAATTGTGGAGATGATCCGTACACTGCTTGTTGAAGGTGGCCTACCAAGAAAATTTTGGGTAGAGGCAGTTAATACTGCATGCCATGTAATCAACAGAGCCATGGTAAGGCCTTTCACTCAGAAAACTCCTTATGAAATTCTGAAAGGTAAAAAGCCTTCAATTACTTATTTCAAGGTCTTTGGTTGTAAATGTTTCATTCATGTTAATGATAAAAGAGATCTTGATAAATTTGAACCTAAAAGTGATCCAGGAATTTTTCTTGGGTATTCTGAATACACTAGAGCATATAGAGTATACAATCTTAATTCTAAAACTGTTGAGGAATCTCCACATGTTGTCTTTGATGAGTCCTTAAATAACTTTGAAGTTGGCCAATGCAGAAAAGAAGATGACGGAGAAATTCTTAAGAAAGAAAAATTTGAAGACCAATCAGACCAAGAAGAAGAAGCTGAAGAAGTCAATGCGGAGGAGCCTGCTGTTCAGGGGGAGGTAAATGAAGATCAAGGTAACCAAGTTATCAATATCAGATTCTTAAGAGACCATCCTATTGAGAACATCATTGGTGACTTGCATGAACCTCTTAGGACTAGAGGCTTTCTTAGAGCTCAAAATGAATTAAATGCATATGCATTGGTTTCTAATGTTGAACCCAAAACCATTGACAGTGCTCTTAAAGATGTGCATTGGATCAATGCCATGCACGAAGAGCTTAATCAGTTTGACAGGAACAAGGTGTGGCACCTAGTTCCACCTCCTGTAAACGGAAATGTCATTGGGACAAAATGGGTCTTTAGAAATAAAACAGATGAGCTAGGTAATGTTGTCAAAAATAAGGCCAGACTTGTTGCTCAGGGGTACAACCAGGAATTCGGAATTGACTTTGAAGAATCATTTGCCCCTATAGCCAGGTTAGAAGCTATTAGAATTTTGTTGGCCTACGCATGCTCCCTTGGTATAACTCTCCAGCAGATGGATGTAAAATCTGCTTTCCTCAATGAGAAAATTAAGGAGGATGTCTATGTCCATCAACCTCCTGGCTTTGAATGCTCAGACTTCCCTTCTTATGTATATAAGTTGAATAAAGCTCTCTATGGTTTGAAGCAAGCTCCTAGAGCTTGGTATGACAGATTAAGTCATCCTGAAATCATCATTGTCCAAATTTATGTGGATGACATTGTGTTTGGTTCAACCAACCCTGAATTATGTAAGGAATTTTCTAAACTTATGACACAAGAATTTGAGATGAGGTCAATGGGTGAACTGAAATTATTTCTTGGACTACAGGTGACTCAAACTAAAGAAGGAACCTTTATCACTCAGTCCAAATATATAAGGACCCTCCTGAAGAAATACAAATTCGACAACCTCAAGGACATTGCAGCTCCAATGAGTACTTCAACAAGCCTTGATGAAGATACCAAAGGTAACTTGGTGGATCAAAAGATGTACAGAGGTATGATCGGGTCTCTCTTGTATCTCACTACATCCAGGCCTGACATTCAATTTGCAATGTGTTTATGTGCTAGATTTCAGGCTAGTCCTAAGGAATCACACTTTAGTGCAGTGAAAGGATTTTTAGGTATCTAACAGGCACCCAAGAACTAGGCTTATGGTATCCTGCTAGATGTGAGCTAGATCTTCTAGCCTACACTGATGCAGACAATGCTGGGTGTCGGATAGATAGGAAAAGCACTAGTGGTTATTGTCAATTCCTAGGTGGTTGTCTAGTATCTTGGGCTTCTAAAAAGCAACACACTGGCACTTTCCACTGCTGAATTAAAATATGTTGCTGCAGGGAACTGTGCTGCCCAGGTACTATGGATTAAACACTAGCTCTCAGATTATCAGATAAATCTGAGATGCATTCCACTTCTATGTGACAACACCAGTGCAATCTGTCTCTCTAAAATCCTGTTCACCACTCTAGGACTAAGCATATTGAATTAAACACCATTTTCTTAGAGATGTAGTGAGCAAAAATGAAATTGAATTGATATTTGTTGAAAATGAAAAATAAATTGTTGATATCTTTACAAAATCTCTTGGAACTGAAAGATTTAAATATTTAAGACGAGAATTGGGGCTGTGTAAATTTCAGCATGAGATTGATGAATAAATTTACTCATGAGCTGTTTGTACGAGGTAATTGTGTCAGCCTATTCTTTAAGTAGTTGAATAAAGAAGTTCATTGTGCAATCGATTAGTTGATGTCTTCCACAGATTGTTTGATGGTTGTGTTTAAATTGCACAGAGTCTTGATACATGTACTACACCTTGTCTATGCTTTGTATGATCTCTCAAGTCATTGCATACTACGCATGAAGCATAAGTCACATGTAGAAACATGAAAGTCGGTGCATAGTGCATACCAGCCACATGTAAGTCTGTGCGTCTTTTATTCAAACTGCATGATAGGTCGATGCAAAATTTTGTTAGGGGGAGGATAGCATCTTCCGTACTAAGTTCAACCCCGTCTATCTCTCTGTTCCTTTATGCCCACTCATTTTCTCAGAATGGACAGCAGTCTAGTAATTGGTTCATTGTCGTGAGCTGTAATCATTACAATCCTTCTGCTATAAGAATCACATGTGCTAATTGAATGAACCGAAGGTTTAACTTTAATAGGCTGTAAAGTTCAAAAGACTGCTTTCTGAAAATAAGGTGGTAGAAAATTCTTATAGCTCTTAACCTCCATCTCATGATTATAATATAACAGGTCTTCACAGTATCTGAACATGACAGATTTAGTGATGGTTAAGGTTTGAAAACCAAAAATTATGTATTGTTCTTAAACAAGTCACTCCAAAAATCATAAGGGCAGCAATAATTCGGATCATCAAAGAAAAAAAAATGAACAAAGTGGCAGAGCAATGATTGAGTTTCACTGAGAAACTGAGGTCTCCATCAAACAAATGGAGAGTACTTAAGTCATGAAGTGACTCAGGTTAACTCTGTTCATTTGGTCGAATCTACAAAGGAGATTTCATTGAGTAACTAGGGGTATTGGCCTCTGATCAAGGTATACCCTTAACGTCAAAGGTGCAAACTATTCCTGTAGCTTTTGATCAAAAATAGATATAGTAGTTTATGCTTAGTAACTGGGGGTATTAGTCTCTAATCAAGGTATACACCTAATATCAACGGCATAAATGATACTTGTCGGTTCCATAAGTTCAAGTTTCAGAAGCTAGTGAATGAAAATTGTTGTAACCCTTAGAAAACAAATGTCATTGAGTGTCAATTGTTTAACCTCAATACAAATTCAGGTGACTTTCCTTGCTTTTCACTTTCTCTGAAGTAACTAGGGTATTGTCTCGATCTAGACACTTATAGTTATGTGACTCAGGTTCATTGCTATAAATGGAGTATATTACCCTATTTCAGAAGTCAGTGAATTCTCTTTACTTTCTATAACTGTTAAACCTGACTGAACTCAAGCTAGCCCTTTGCTCGATTCATATAATTTAAGGGTTGCGCCATAATTTGCTCACATTCTGAACTGTGCATAGAACGTTGTTCCTCTCTTCCTCCTTACTTGCTGATGGCAAAGGGGGAGAATGGATGTCTGCATTAAGATTCATCCTCAGGGGGAGAGTCTATGATCAAGGCGTAGGTTCATCCTCAGGGGGAGAGTCTATGATCAAGGCGTAGGAGTCTTTATCAGTGCACAAGTCTGTGATAAAGATAATATGTGTAGTGCATGCATGGCATTTATTCATTGTGTTGCCATCATCAAAAAGGGGAAGATTGTTGTGCCCCTTGTGACTTGATGTGGTGCAGTTTTGATGATAGCAAACACAATGAGGCATGTTTCATCTTTCAGTATACATAGTCTGTGCATACTTTGTTTACGCATTGAAAGTCGATGCGTGTACATTGCATATGTCGGGTCTATACATCACTGCATGCTATCAAGTCTGTACAACCCACGTTGCTTCACTCGACTAAGTCAGTGCAAGCACTATTCATCCTTTAGCTCAGTTCGCAGCTAAGTCAGTACAGCCCGTGTTCTTCACGCTACACATAGTCAGTGCATCGATTTTGGCTCACGCATACACATAGTCAGTGCACCGCTTTGCCTCACGCATACACAAATATACAAAGTCTATACAACCTTTATTGTACTAGCATATTAATTCGTGCATCATTTCACAAGTCTGTACAACCTGTGTTGATACTAGCATTTTAGGTTCGTGCATCATTTCACAAGTCTATACAACCTTTATTGATACTACATATTAGTTCAGGCATCATTCACAAGTCTGTACAACCTGTGTTGATACTAGCATTATTAGTTCGTGTTCATTCACAAGTCTGTACAACCTTTTGTTGATACGAGCATTTTAGTTCGTGCATCATTTCACAAGTCTGTACAACCTTTGTTGATACGAGCATATTAGTTCGTGCATCTTCTCACAAAGTCTATACAACCTTTGTTGATACGAGCATATTAGTTCGTGCATCATTTCACAAGTATGTTACAACCTGTGTTGATACTAGCATTTTAGTTCGTGCATCATTTCACAAGTCTGTACAACCTTTGTTGATACGAGCATTTAAATTCGTGCATCTTCTCACAAGTCTATACAACCTTTGTTGATACGAGGAGTTAAGTTTGTGCATAGTTTCATTAAGTCTGTGCATTATGCATTCATGCTTAAACTCTAGGCACAGCAAGTTGGTGCATCGTCTTGTCCCATGCACACACAAGTCTGTACACATCTCGATGGCATGTCTGAGCATTCCTCTTTTAATGTACATACTTTCCTATATGCATACTACGTTACACGCCATCAAGTCTGTACATGCTTAGTTCAATCTCGAACTAACTCGATGCATCTATCTCTTTTCCTTCAGATTGATTCAAACTGATAATAAATCCGAGCTGACAGGACTTCTGTTCGGGAATCTAAGAAGAGCACATAACTCGAGAATGAAAGAAAGCGCCAGGAT